>JANAVB010042385.1:0-63866 GCA_029216955.1 Iris pallida | reverse complement strand
TTTTTTTTTTTTTCTTTTTTTTTTTTCGTTTTTTACAAAACCGGTTCAGTTTGACCCGAACCGAACCGTTGCTCACCCCTAGTCTTGTGGCATGGTAACCAATTAATCAATTAATTTAGTATTATGAAATCACTAATGATCATGCAATCATTATATTACTAATACTTAAACTTTGCATAGTTCTATTACGCAGTAATCTTATCATCCTTGTTATGTATATTGCTTTTTTCACCTAATATTTATTTTGCATAAAAGCAATAAGCAAGATTAAAGATGGACATATGCAAGTAAAGAAATTATGATGGATCAAAGACACTATTAATCCAAAGAGTTCTTTGAATAGCCTACGATATATCCAGGTCTATAGCAGGGGTTCGATGGGTTATGCTAATTAGATTTTCAGATATGATTTGCTTAGGACAATTGCCATCAGGATGAATAACGTTAAAGAAGCCAAGCTATCTAGCTCTCAAGTCCAATGTATCTTTATTTATGCTTATTCTCTAGGAAAAATTGTAATTAGGTAAAGAAAAATGAAAGCTTCAAAACTCTAGTTATTTGAGTCATATTTTCATCTTGACAGTATATCGGTGGTATATAGACGAGACAGTATGCTACTAGTATATTGTTATAACAGCTTTTGGTCAAAAATTATTTTGAAAAGTTTTTGTCTCCCAGACAGTACAATTGTTAAGAACTGAGACTATATTGTCAGTATAGCGACAGTATAATGTCGGTATATCGATGGTATATTGTGAGTCAAAATTTGCCTCCCATATACCTTCTATCGTGTCAAGCATTGTTCATTTTTGCCTTTATAATATATTGAAAGGGTATTGTCGGTCGGGTATACCGAGATATAATGTCTGATCGAAAATTTCTTTGCACAGAGTGCAATGGCAACATTCCAACGGTCAAAATATAGTCGTTAATAATGCATAGTATACTGGCAGTATACTGCCTACAGTAGTAACATCTCTATTTTGAGAGCGTGTGAGCCTGTGTACATATGCTATTTAAAGCACTTGAAGCCCTTTTCATTCTATCATCTTGGAGTGTAAAATTTTTGGACCATACACTTGAAAATCCTATACTACATCTTCTCCACATATACAAGAGCTTTCAATTATCAATATCTACTTGAGATAAGAGTTTTTAATGAATTGTACATTAAAATCTTCATTTGTGAGAAGATCAACATTTCTTGTAAGAGGTTGAAGTCCGCAAGTATTCGTATCAAAGTTTTTGCAGAAGTCGACAAGTCCTTCAAATCAAAGCTTGTGCATAAGAAGTCGGCGATACTTTCGGATCAAAGGTCACAAGTGTAACTATTTTCATAATAGTGAGTTAAAGTCGGAGTTCCAGAATTGGAGTGCCTCACGAAGGATACCAGAATATATCAGGTGTCTGTGTTCTTGCCTACTTTCTAGCATTTGTTTTTAAATTGCCTATTAGCTTTCTTAATTGCACTTAATTATTCGTTAAACCTTATTCAACCCTCCTACCTCTAGGGTGCATTTATTCTGGGAATGATGCTCAAAGCTGAGCCGGTGTCGATTTAAACCCTATCGACAAATAGATAGTAATGTACCATGTGTAATAGAGGGGTCGGTCAACCATTGGTCCAAGATGAAATTTGTTTCAAATGAGCCCAAAATGCTCTAAGGTGAAGTTTGTTAGATGATTCCTCATTCGCTGGTCTGAGGACCATACCTAACCAGGTGCTCTGAAATCGGCCCTAAGATCATTTCTCTTCGCCTTCACAAACCAATTCAAAAAGGTATACGTCATGGTCGGATTTTTTCTAGTCAGGATGTCTTGGCCGACGAAACCATGAAGTAGACCCCTCACTGATCAAAACCATCATAAGCGTTTACCACGAGGATCTGACCGCCAATCACCAGGATCGACGGGTTATAGCCGTTGGCTGATTCGAGAAGAAGAGATTGAAAGTCTCTGATGGGTCCAAGACCTAGCCGAAATAAAACGTTGCACCGCCGAAGTCCAAATGTAAATCGACCGACGTTAGTCACAAGAGTCTCGACAACTCCTTTGTCCTTCGAATGCACAGATTTGAACATCACTGAGCAAAGTTGATAGGAGATCAAAAGAGAAGAAATTATATGGCTTTGAAGAAGAAGAATACGGGGTAGAGGTCTCTAAAAAGATGCTTGAAGGTCTTTATAGACCTAATAATAGCTTCGCAGAAGGTTGTTCCGTCGTTACAAATTCTGAGGAATTTGAAAAGACATAAAAGGCATCCAGTCTGGATAAAAGCAAAGTCAAGAGCCTCGTTGAACATTCAACTCCAATGCACGTACGGGCTCGCGGTAGACTAACTTTGTGGTACCGCCAGACATCTCCGCTAAGAGTTAAATATTTAGCACATATAGCCTCACTAAAAGTCTACCTCGCTGAAGATGCAGGGACAGATACAATTTGTTGAGAATCAATAAGGGACTTTTAGTCCCACATCGGAATTTGTAGTATGTAGAGGAGCTAGACTCCCTATAAGTAGTGAAGTAGTCCATCAATAAAATCATCCCAACTATTATTTTCTACATGGTATCAGAGCCATAACTCTCTCTCTCTCTCTCCACACACAAAAAAAAAAAAAAAAAAAAAAAAAAAAAAAAAAAAAATTTAGCCCCCCTTCCGGAGCAGCCCCCCCCCCCCCCCCGACCCCCTTCCCCCCCCCCCCCCCCCCGAGCAGCCCCCCCGACCCCCCCTGAGCAGCCCCCCCCTGACCTGCGCCCCCCCCCCCCCCCCCCCGACCCCCCCTTCCCCCCCGCCCGCTGACCCGCGCCCCCCCCCCCCCCGCTGACCCGCCGGCCCCCCTTCCCCCCCTCCAGCGCCCGCCCCCCCCCCCCCAACCCGCCCCTTTACTGCTGCTACAGCACCCTTTTTAGGGTTTTCTTTTGATGTTTCCAAAAAAAAAAAAAAACAGATTTCTTCTCTTTAGAAGATCTCTGTATTTGCCTCGAGAATCAGAGTTACTTCTCTTTAGAAGATCTCTGTAGTTGCCTTCGAGAATTAGTACCTTCTTTTTAGAAGCTCTGCTACGAATACGAAATCTCTTTAGATCTTCGTATCTCAGAAACGTTGTCTTTACAATCGTTTCTGCACGGCTGGTATACCTCTGGTTTGTCTCATGCAAGGAGGCACAACTATGTTGGTTATCCTTGAGCCGTCCGGACGCGTTATCATGACGCGGTTCTAGTTGGTCGTATAACCTACGACATATCAGTGAGGGATCTCGTTTTGTTGTTTCCCCTCGGTAGCTGACTAAGACGAAGACGACTCCACAGAAGACGACTCCGGAAACAACACCTCACTGATTGCAGTTGCAGAAGTCATGGATTCCATTTATGAGAAGTTGACAGCAGCAGAAATGAAGGCCCTGGTCGAGGATCTCCTGACCAAGAGATTACCGGAGGCGACCCCACGCGTGACCCATACTGATGTGGATCCGTCACCGTACAAAATGGGGAAGTTGGACAAGCTGGAGACGAAGTTGGAAGGCACGACCAACTACTTGAAATGGTCGCGGCAGGCGATGCGGACGCTGAAGGGACGTGGCTTGGTTGGTTATGTCGATGGCACCACCAAGGCCCCTGTCGATCACTCCTCGAAGGAGTTTGCTGTATGGGACATTGTCAACAATGTCGTGGCTGGTTGGTTGACAGCCTCTTTGACCGACCAAGTGTCGGGTAACGTTGAAGCAATGGAGGGAGCTGCTGATATCTGGAGAACGTTGAAAGACATGTACTCCGGTTCGGGAAACCCCATGCGAGTCTTCCAACTGCAGGATGAGCTCGATAATGTATTCCAAGACGATCGTACTATCTCTGAGTACGCTGCCTTGTTGAAGAAGTACTGGTCTGATCTTGACCATTATGATCCTCTTGGCATGGAAGATGCTCAGGTTGAACCGACTTTTGCAAAATATTTTCAGAAATTTCTGGATTATATCTCGCGGCAACGGATGATGAAGTTTTTGAAGGGGCTCAACCTAGCGTTTGAGCAACGGCGGAATGTACTTCTCGCACAACCGACGCTGCCGACATTAGAAGACACCATAGCTGCCATGGCAAAAGAAGAAGCACGGTTGAAGCTGATGCCTACCAAGGGTCTCTCCCAGGGGGAGCAGGCCGGAGTTGACACATCTGTTCTTACCACTTTCACACAACCTCCTTCTACGGGAGGCGTTTGCCACAACTGTGGTGACACGGGGCATTACATCCGCTTTTGCCCAAAACCGACACGGACTCCCTCGAATGGACGGGATCGTGGTCGCGGTGGACGACGAGGTGGTCGAGGCAGCTACGGTGGTGGAAGGGACAGTTACTCTGGAGGCAATAAGGCGCATCTGGCGGATGAAGGTGGGGACAATCAGCTGGCGGACATCACTCCTTTTGAGAGGGAAGTTCTCGAGAAGATGCGCGGCTCAAAGCTTGGTTCTGGTGAAAGACAAGTCATTCCTGGGGCGCCGTCCGCTACAGGAGATTACTGCACTTACTTCTCCCAAACCAGTGCCGGTATACCTCCGCGTGCTCTTGCATCTGTCTCTCAGCCATCTTGGATTATGGACTCTGGGGCATCTTGCCATGTCACGGGATCCCGAGGAGAGTTCCGGGAATATTCTACTCTAACGCCGCCAGAAAGCATTCAGACTGCTGATGGTACCTACAGGCCGGTTACGGGTAAAGGCACTGTTGATTGCACTCCTTCCATCACTCTATCTAATGTCTTACATGCTCCTTCCTTTCCTGTCAATCTTATTTCCATTAGCGCCATTATCCTTGATCTAAACTATATTGTTTCCTTTGATATTCCTAAGGTAACTTTTCAGGAGAAGGAAACGGGGAGACGACTAGGCACTGGCACATGGCATAAGGGTCTATGGTACTTGGACAGGACCGGTCTGGATAGAGCACTGGCATCTTTGGTTGCAGACGTCCAACCGGAAGTCCGAAGTCGAAGTGTCGAAGCCGAGCTGCTCCTCCAACATCGGCGTGTAGGGCATTCTTCTTTTTCCGTTATTGGTCGATTGTATCCGTCATTATATCAAAAAGCAAATAAAGAGTTGTTAGTTTGTGATTCTTGTGAGTTGGGGAAACATACCAGAAGCTCTTATGTGCATTCTGGGCATCGATGTTCTGCTGCTTTTGATATGATTCATTCCGATGTGTGGGGCCCTTGTCCTACAAACGGTGTTAACGGTTATAGATGGTTTGTTACTTTTATTGACTGCTCTACCCGCGTAACGTGGGTCTACCTGCTGAAGAATAAAAGTGATGTTTTCGAGGCATTTCAAAGCTTCCATCAACGGGTGCGGAAACAGTATAATGCTCGTGTTAAGTGTTTCCGGTCGGATAATGGGACGGAATATACCCATAAGAGGTTTGCTGCGTATTTATCCTCTCATGGTATACTGCATCAAACCTCTTGTGCTTATACACCGGCTCAAAATGGTGTTGCCGAGCGAAAGAATAGGCACCTGCTGGAGGTGGCTCGGACAATGATGCTGGCTATGAATGTCCCTAAATTTTTGTGGGGGCAGGCTGTCTTGACAGCCTCTTATCTCATCAACAGGATGCCCTCTCAATTACTGGACTGGAAGACCCCTTTGGAAATGCTCACGGGGACAACTGCGTACACCGTTCCTCCGAAAGTATTTGGTTGCGTATGCTTCGTCCACGATAACAGGCCTGGTGTTGATAAGCTGGATCCTCGAGCACTTAAGTGTGTCTTTGTTGGGTACACCGGGACACAGAAGGGTTACGTATGCTGGAGCCCGGTTGAACGGAAGCTGTTTGTAAGCATGGACGTTACATTCAGAGAGCTGGAACCTTATTATGGTTCGGACGAAGGTTCTGCGTTTGGGAACACGCCTCACACAGCGGGTGTTAGACGTGAGGGGGAGGTAGTACGCCCAAACGTCGTTGTCGGGTCGGTACCTTGTCCTGTCGTGACAAACTGGCAGAAAGGGGGAGACAGCATCACTGATACTGATACGGAGGATGAAGAAGACAATACGTACATTACGCAGGGGGAGAAGCAGACAAGGGAAAAGGAGCTCCAAGTTTACAGAAGAAGACAGCAGACATCCAGTACTGTGCCGTGCCCTGTGCCAAATGTGCCAAGTCCCTCGTCTACTCCTGCCCCAACTCCTGAAGATGTTACTCCCGTACCGGATCACTCGGATTCGGAAGCGGGTCTCTCCGACTCAGATGGTATGCTTTCTCCACCACCCATTGCTCCCTTAAGGAGGTCTTCTCGCATTAATGCGGGAAAGGCTCCTATTCGTTTTCAAGATTATGAACATGATATCGCCAACTACTTGTCTTATTCTAATATCTCTCCGACTTATCAAGCCTTCCTCACTTCGTTAGACTCCACTTCTTTACCTAAGAATTGGCAGGAAGCAAAGAAGGACCCAAGATAGAAAGCTGCAATGATGGAAGAACTTGGGGCACTAGAGAAAAATAAGACATGGGAGCTGGTACCATTACCTGAAGGAAAGAAAGCTGTGGGATGCAAATGGGTGTACACAGTGAAGGAAACACCAGAAGGAAAAGTTGAGCGGTACAAGACGAGACTGGTTGCAAAAGACTATACCCAGACATATGGCATCGACTATGATGAGACTTTTGCCCCAGTAGCGAAGATGAGTACCGTAAGAACGCTGGTCTCCATTGCAGCAAACTATGGGTGGAAGCTACACCAGTTAGACGTAAAGAACGCATTTCTTCATGGAGACCTACAAGAAGAAGTTTACATGGAGACTCCTCCGGGGTGCTACTCTGTGTCAGATTCAGGTGAAGGAACGTCACATGGAAAAGTGTGCAAACTGAAGAAGTCGCTGTACGGGCTGAAGCAATCTCCTCGAGCCTGGTTTGACAGATTCAGAAAGGCTGTCACTGGCATGGGGTACCATCAGACAAATGCAGATCACACAGTCTTCCTCCAGCATGCAAGAGGCCACATAACTATACTTGCTGTATATGTGGATGATATAGTAATCACAGGTGATGATGCTGATGAGATCACTAAGCTGAAGACGAAACTCGCCAAAGAGTTTGAGGTGAAGGACCTGGGAGAGATGAGATACTTTTTGGGTATCGAGGTGTGTAATGGTGAACAAGGAATTGTTCTCTCACAAAGGAAATATGCACTAGATCTGCTGAAGGAGACAGGAATGCTGGGATGCCGAACAGCAGTCACTCCAATTGACCAGAAGTACAAGATGGGAGCAGAAGCAGGAGAGTATGTTGATCGCGAAAGGTATCAAAGGCTAGTAGGCAGACTGATTTATCTAGGGCATACTCGTCCTGATATCTCATTTGCAGTAAGTGTTGTAAGCCGCTATATGCATGATCCAAGAACGGGTCATATGGATGCAGTATTTCAGATCCTAAGATATCTGAAAGGGACGCCGGGAAAAGGACTGTGGTTCAAGAAGAATGGATGCACAGATGTTGAGGGATACTGCGATGCAGACTGGGCAAGCTGCATAGACGACAGAAGGTCTACCACAGGGTACTGTGTTTTTGTAGGAGGAAACCTGGTTTCATGGAGAAGCAAGAATCAGTCAGTGGTAGCACGGTCGACAGCTGAAGCAGAATACAGAGCAATGGCTCTAGGAGTATCAGAATTGCTATGGGTAAAGGCGCTGCTGACAGAGTTGAAGCTAGACAAGGGGACACCATTGCACCTTCGGAGCGATAGTCAAGCTGCGATAAGTATAGCGAACAATCCGGTTCAGCACGACAGAACGAAGTACATCGAGATCGATCGATTCTTCATCAAGGAAAAGCTGGAACAAGGGATACTGAAGATTGACTATATTCGCTCAGAAGAACAAGTGGCAGACTGTCTGACTAAGGGTCTTAGTTCATTGAGTCTGTCAAAGCTATGTAACAAGATGGGGATGATTAATATCTATCGCCCATCTTGAGGGGGAGTGTTGAGAATCAATAAGGGACTTTTAGTCCCACATCGGAATTTGTAGTATGTAGAGGAGCTAGACTCCCTATAAGTAGTGAAGTAGTCCATCAATAAAATCATCCCAACTATTATTTTCTACACAATTAACCACACTAATAGGGTTGTCAACTGCCTACTAAAGGGTATTATTTACCACGTCAATATCAAATTTCGAAAGGAGGATTCCAATGAGGTATTTAAGGCTATCAGCCTATGCATAGCCCTGTTAACCGTTTAACTAGCTTCCCTCTAGCAGATTTTAGAGGAGGTTGTCCCCTTCGCACACACTATAAGTAGCCCATTAAGGAAGGGGGGGTGTTGAATGAAACAGAGGGTTGCCCCTAAAGCTCAATCGTTGAGCAGTTGGAGAAACTTTTCCTCCTAGCAAAAGGACTAAGTCCTTAATTGCCGACCCTGGAGAAAGCAATGGCCATGCGCACGACATCCGTTACGATGGCCCAGGCTATGATGATTGTGACAACCAAAGAACCCTACGTCAAGTGCTACGTCAAACAGCTACGACTAGGCCAAGTGCTACATCAAACGGCTAAGGCTATGGGAATGTCCTTACATCACCTCCTGATTGGCTCTGAGTATCAACATGGCAATGGTAGGCTCCAACGAAAGGGAAGTGTCGTTGTTGCACACAAGAGACGCATGTTGCTATGCCACCTGAAGTTTCCAGTGATCTGTCGTCGCCAAGGAACCAGACCAAAATCAGCACCTATGTGGCCGACTTGAAAAAGCATTGATTGTCCAGTTGCTATCACTCTCAAAGTTAGTTGATGAGCCCATATAGCTCTAACAACGAGTTGGGAATGCGTGAGCAAGGAGCTCAGATAGCACGACGAAGGGACAAAGGATCTTTTATATCACGATTCAAAGTATTTCGAAATCCGAGTCAACTCATCACGAATTCTCGAAAACTTGTGAAGGAAATTTTGTTGATACTCGAAAACAGAAAAACGATGCCTAGAAGACCAACTCTGCAGTTCACACGAGCTTGTGAATCAAGAAAGCCTAGGCCGCTGCAAGACAGCTCAGCAGCTGACTAACTCCACTGAAGGTGCTAATCCCCTACACAGATGACAGTTACAGGTCTTTTGACCTATTTCCACTACACTGAGCGGGAATGGAGGGAGTAACAACCCACGTACTTAGTGGGTTGCTATAACCCTAATAAAGGGCCATCATAGTCGAGATACTCGCAAGGAATAGGAAACAACACGAGCTTCACTGCTAAGGACTTTTGGAGGCCATTAAGCCCTGCATATTAGCGAGTTAACCTCGTTGACTAACTATGTAGCGAGATGTGAAGGCTTTTTAACCTAGTTTTCAACCTCCATGCAGGCTTATTCTGTTGTTGAGTGGTTATAGGGACTTTGATGCCTCTAAACTCTATAAATACCTTAGGGGCTGTGTTGGAATATTTAGTATGTCATATTTAGTAGATTGTATTAGCATAAAGGATATCGGAATATCCTGCGGACATATTTGGTATGCCAGAATATGCCACAGGATATTCCATCATTGTAATATTGACTGTAAGGCTATATAAAGCCAAGAGGACTATCAATAAAATTATCAATCAATTATAACATGGTATCAGAGCCAAGTTTCTACAAACCCTAATCCTAGCCGCCACCAACCGACCCACCCCTCCGCTATTCCTACCAAACCCTAACCCTAGTCATTACCCCCCCTTTTCCCACACGCGGCCAGAGACCGCGCGGCTCCCACGTGCCCCGTGGCTGCTGCTATTGCGGTGTTGTTGCACACGCGTCGGGCGCCCCCCTCCTCCACGGCGCGCACGGCTGTTGCCGACACTGACGCACGCGATAGCACTCGCGTCACCGCTGTTCAGATCGTTCCGAAAGTTGACACCAAAGGCCTAGATTTGATGAAAAACATGTTCGGATCTAGAAGCGGACGACGAGGCCGAGCGTGAGTCATGTGACGGGTGTGACGTGATCATCAAAGAGGAGAATCGATGGAGGAGATCATCAAGAAGCTGGATCATGCGGAGGTTGCGATATTGATGAAGCTGATGAAGATGTCGGCTGGTGAGAGCACGACACGAACGTCGACGAAGTTGGAGTTTTCCTCTATCAATCTGAAGCTGGATGGACCAACTACCTATCTGAGTTGGTCACGACAGGTGAGGCGAACCCTCGCAGGAAAGAACCCGGAGGGATTCCTGTCGGACGAGAAGGCAGAGCCGGACGAGGGCTCGACAGGACACGACGAGTGAAAATCCACTCATATGGTGATCTACATCTGGCTTCTCAATTCCTTAGTCCAGTCTATTGCCGCCACAGTAGACGGCATGAGATGGTGAAGGATGTGTGGGAGAAGTTGAAGCGGACCTATGATGGTGTGGGAAACAACTTACGGGTCTTCCAGATCAAGGAAAAGATCGACGACACCGTACAGGGAGAGAAGACGGTGCAGGAATATGCCACGAAGTTGGAGCGTCTGTAGCTAGATTACGATCACACCTCATATCGGGCAAGCTGCGAAAACCCGAAGTATAAAAAGAGACAGGTATGTCTACAGGAGAGGACGATGAAATTCCTCAAAGGACTGACTGCAGCATTCGCTCAGAGAACGGCCCTACTTCTCGTCCAACCTAAGATCCTCACTCTTGAGGAGGCTATCTCAGCCATGATCCAGGAGGAGACACGCATCAGACTGCAGGCGGGGCCAGGTGGTCCTCTCGAAGCAAAGTCAGCACTGACAGCCACCAGCTCGAACGACACAAGGCCTAAAGGAGAGGCCTGGCAGTATAACCGGCAGTGCTACAACTGCGGGAAGATGGGCCACCATCGGTATGCATGCACCAAACCACCTAAAAAGGAAGATTCAGGTGGTGGACGGGAACAATTCGGTAGACGAGGACATGTTAGAGGACGTGACCGTGGTCGTGGGGGTTGACGAGACGGTCGAGGAGGTTATCGGACGAACCTGCTGGTAGCAGAAGGAGATAGAGGAGCTGACAACACCTTTACCGAAGAGGATCAGGCACTAGTGGACATGCTGGAGATGCTCAGGAGGAATTAGCGAACGTCAAATGATGGAGACAGGAGGAGCGCAACAGAGGAGACGTCCATCTCATTCTTTGCTGGAGGCAACGCCGCCATGTATGCCCATCCATCAGAAGGTACTGACGACTCACTTGCTCTTGCATTCATTGCTTCCCTTAAATCGTCAGACTAAATTATCGACTCGGGGGCATCTCGACATGTGACAGAGAATGCTAGTGAGTTCTCCTCCTACACTCACCTAGCATCAGCAGACAACATTCAGACAGCTGATGGCACTTTTCAGCCAGTGGTCGGTAAGGGTACTGTTAATTGTACAGGTTCAATAAAATTATCCAATGTTTTACATGCTCTATCCTTTTCAGTCGGTCTCTTGTCCATTAATTCTATAATCCTTCAACTTAAATGCATTGTTTCTTTTAATATCCCTAATGTGATCTTCCAGGAGAAAGAGACGGGACGAAGACTTGGGACTCGCACTTAGCATAAAGGACTGTGGTACCTGAATCGAGAAGGACTGGACTCAGCACTAATGTCTATGGCAGAGAAGGCTGGTATGGGAGGACTGCAGATGAGGGTCGAGGATACTTTGATACTCCATCATAGGAGGTTGGGACATTCCTCCTTTGACACTTTAAGAAAATATCCAGATATTTATGAAAAATCAAATAAAGAGAAACTAGTATGTGATGCATGTGAGTTAGGCAAACTTACTAAGAGTTCTTATATTGGTACGGATCATAGGAGCTCTTCTGTTTTTGAGGTAGTACACTCTGATATTTGGGGTCCATATGCCACTAGTACTATGAATGGTTATAAGTACTTTGTTTCCTTCATTGATTGTGCTTCTCGTTTCACCTGGTTGTACTTGATGAAAAATAAGAGTGATGTACCTACTTGTTTTCAGAATTTTGACAAACATGTCCAGACTCAGTATGGGACAATTGTGAAGGTACTGAGGTCTGACAATGAAACGGAATATACAAACAGAACACTTGCAAAATACTTGTCAGCACACGGGATACAGCATCAGACTACCTCTGCATACACACCTGCACAAAATGGCGTAGCAAAAAGGAAGAACAGACACCTTTTGGAGGTCGCAAGAAGCATGATGATCGACATGAATGTCCTACAAAGTCTGTGGGGACATGCAGTGTTGACAGCAGCTCAACTAATCAACAAAATGTCGTCGAAGGTCCTGGGATGGAAGTCCCCATGTGAAATATTGCAAGACAATAATAGTGGGATACTCCCACTGAAGGTGTTTGGGTGCGTATGTTTTGTAAATGACAACAGACCGTCAGTTGAAAAGCTTGATCCTAGAGCAGTCAAATGCATCTTCGTGGGCTACTCGGCGACGGAAAAGGGGTACGTGTGCTGGAGTGCAGTGGAAAAAACAAGTTTGTAAGTATGGATATCCACTTCCGGGAGCATGAGCCATACTACCGTCAGGAGGGAACTTCAAACCATACGCCTAATACTGCCAGTATGAGGCGAGAGGGGAAGAAGGAGAGCTCGGTGGTGACTGTAGGAGTCTGGCATGGAGGCACGGTTGGGGAGGAGTAGGAAGGTGAAGAGGAACAGGGGGAGGAGATGAGAGGTGTTAGGCCTACGGCTCAAGGGTAGTTACTTACCTACAGCAGAAGACGGAAGCAAACTGCAGGACCAGTACCTACAGTGCCAGTGCCAAGTCTCTTGCCTGCGTCCGTCTCGACTCCTGAGACACCTACACACACTACCACCACCATCCCCTTCAGGTGATATCATTCTTCCTACTCTCACACCATTATCAGTATGGAGGACCACTCACAGCAATGCGGAAAATCCTCCGGACATATATGGTTGGGACCTTGCTCAATTTGTTTCTTGGCCACATCTCCTCTTCTCATGGAGCATTTATTGCATCTTTGGATAGTATTACTATACCTAACAATTGACAGGCTGCCAAGAATGATCCAAAGTGGAAAACGGCAATGCTCGAAGAGTTAGGAGCTCTTGAGAAAAATCACACTTAGGAGCCGGTGAGACTGCCAGAAGGGAAGAGCACAGTCGATAGTTAGATATAAAGTATACATTTAGCGATAAGACCCAGAGTGTTAGATCAATACACGATATGCAATCAAGACACACAAAGATAAGCAGTGGAGCAATGATTAATATTACTCCTACAGTAAACATTCCCAGTAGATCTCGGAGTGAACAACTGAAATCAAAGTAAAGGATAGAGTTTAGTAGAGGAACATGGAGTCGGACTATTCAACCAGAACAAACTGAATCTCGTTTTCAAGGATGAAAATTTGCCATGACTGTTCCAGGATCCACAGGTCAATAGTGACTAAGCAAAAGATCTTGACGCCACAACAATGTGATACTTGTAAGAACACAATCCGATAAGGACCAAACTTCATTGGCGGCATGAGACGTCTTGACATGTCCAGCGCAAGTTATGCTATACGGTTCCAGGTGTCGGCATGAGACGTCTTGACATGTCCAGCGCAAGTTATGCTATACGGTTCCAGGTGTCAGCCTTCAAATTCATCCTATCAAAGGGTGACTTGACAAGTCTATTCATAGAACAACCTCCATCTATAATCATTCACAAAATTTATCCTTTATCATGAAGTCGGACCATTCAAACAGAACATACTGAATCTTGTTTTCAAGGACGAAGATTTGCAATGAGTGTTCCAGGATCCATAGGTCAATAGTGATCCAAGCGAAAGATCTTGACGTCGCACCAAATGTGATCCTTGTAAGAACACAAGGAGATAAGGACCAAACTTCATTAACGGCATAGGATGTCCTGCCATGTCCATCGCAAATTATGTTATACGGTTCCAGGTGGTTGTCAGCCTTCAAATTCATCCTATCTAAGGATGACTTGACAAGTCTGTTCATACAACCACCTCCATCTATAATCCATAATTCATAACTTGAAAGAATTAAGGATTAGGATGCTTAGGATGCTAAACTATCCTCGGCGTCACCAGCACCGCCCACAGCTACATGGAGGCCTCCACGAATTCTGGTTTATAGCCTTCGTTCTTGTCATCTGGCATCCTTCCCAAGTGAAACTTCCTAGAAAGACATTGATGTGCAAAGTGACTATATCCATGAAGTGAATTTTGGAGAGTAGAGAAGGAGAAAAGCAGAAGAGATAATATGAGAAAGAGATTGCAAGGACTTGAAACCCTAGGTTACATCTCATGTGTATTTATATTGTTAAGCAATATATCCACGATTACTATTGTACCTCATAAGATAAATAACAATAATACCTCTAACACCCTCCTGTAGGACCGTTGAGCACCTCTAGAGGGGAGGTGAATAGAGTGTGTGCGTGTGCAGCGAAAAATATCACCAATTAAAAAATCAGAACTATATACTATGACAGGTAAATGACAGTAAATAAATTGCAGTAAAGTAAGAGTCAAGAAGATCAAACTCAGTGACACCGCGATATATACTGATTTTTCTCTGAGAGGACTAGTCCAGTCTCGAGTACTCTTGCTCGATGTTAATCCACTATGACATAAGCTAATTGAGAGCTTGCAGTCTCTTACAACACCGTGCTTGGTGACGAGTGCACGACCGACTCCAGAGGACGATTTAAAAACTGGAACATTTTCTGAATGCAGCCTCCGACACAACTCTTCAGCACAAAACTCTAGATTAAACAGAAACTGTAGTGGCTTGGCTAAGAGTAGTATAGGCTTGATTTGAAAGTATAGCTCGTAGAAAACACTTTGGAATAAATAGAGAAGAGATTATTGAATGAATGAATGAGTGATTTTGAAATGGAAAAGTTCTTCTCTATTTATAGTATTTTTGTAGACCGAATTCGGACATAGTTCGAACATAGTTCGAACAGAGTTCGGATGCAGAAATCTCGCATTCGAACGTTGGATGCAGATTTGGAGGGAATTCAAAACAAATATGAAACTGACCTAGACCGAACTCGGGCCAAGGTCTCCCAGGGTCAGAACAGAACATTTTGGACAAAATCTGTTGGATTTTGGGCATTTTAGAATGTGGACTTGGATTATGTATAAGTGATAGGTAGGCTATAATATTTGTGGACTGAGGAAACCTAAGCTAGTACAGATCCTGATCAATCTTACATATTCTTCCTAGACTCAATAAAAGTAAAAATACAAAAGAAAATATAAAAAAGCTTGATCTTCATTCCAGTACTTTGGGTTCTTGATGACGATGCGATGTTTGTACTTTGTAGCAATAAGACGCAGATTTAGGATGCAGACATTCATCTGACTTGAAACCTGTAAGTCTGTACCAGTATATTTATTTTGCGAATCGACCAAAGTTAACGTTGATTATGAAAATCATGTGTGATCATTTAACCAATGGGCCAACAATCTTCTCCATTTTGATAATTGACAAACTTTGAGTCTATACCAAAATATAAATAATATGTAACTTTGAGTCTCCCCCATCAGCTGGAAGGATACTATTTGGTGTCTATGTTGATGATATTGTAATCACGGGAGACGACAGCCAGGGTATTGCAGGCCTCAAGATATTTTTGGGAAAACAATTTCAAACCAAGTATATAGGATCATTGAACTATTTCTTGGACTTTGAGGTCACACGAAGTAAGTAGGACATTGTCATGTCTCAAAGGAAGTATATGTTGGACATACTGAATGATGCATGAATGATGCAAGAAAAGGGAGCAACCTCACCTATGGATCCAGGAGCTAAGTTACTTGCAGACGAGAGGGTCCTGATGACCAATCCAGATCAGTATCAACGAGTAGTTGAAAAACTCAACTACTTGGCAGTCATGACTCGTCCGGACATCTCTTTCGCAGTTAGTATTGCAAGTAGATTTATAGCTTCTCCAAGAGTTCCACAATGACAGACATTTCTCAGAATCCTGTGCTATCTAGTCAAAAATTCAAAAAAAAATTTGAATAGAAAATCATGGACACATTCGTGTTGAGTGTTTTACTGATGCTGACTGGGATGCAAGCCTGACAGATAGACGGTCTATATCTGGCTACTTTGTATTTATTGGCAGAAACTTGGTATCTTGGAAGAGCAAGAAGCAGAGTGTGATAGCACGATCAAGTTCAGAAGCAGAGTATCAAGCCATTGCTTATGGTACAACAGAGGTGTTATATATGAAGCATCTTCTACAAGAATTGGGAAGAAGCAGGATCGAGCACAACAGATATGTGGTGTGATAAACAGTGTGCTCTCCATATTGCTACCAATCATGTATTTCATGAAAGGTCGAAGCATATTGAAATCGACATCCACTTCGTCCGTGATGAGTATACAAAGGAGATGATAAAATTTTACCATGTGAGGACCGATTATCAGATAGCCAATATCTTTACAAAACCTCTTTTGGATCCTCGGGTTTAATTTATATGTAACAAACTGGACATGATTGACATCTACGCTCCAGCTTGAGGGAGGGTGTTAAGTATATTAATAATATTAGTAGTGGGCTTTTGTCCCACATTGCCTAAAACAAAAGTGAGTGGGGTTAGCCTCTCCTATATATATGTATCTCCCCTTCATTAATAAAGTAATCCCATTATTCTAATGTCTACAACTTGTCTCGATTAAGTTCCAAGTTGTGAACAAAAGTGACACTCCCAAACACTCAAGGAGGTAAGAAAAAATGAGGGACACCTGTATGTAATATGAAGAATGGAACTTGATTATTTAATAGAGAAAATGGCATGCGATTAATTAGATAACATGCAATAAGAATGGCATATGCCCAATACTGTTTAGGGACATGTATGTTGAACATAAGAGTTCGAGCCACATCTAGAAGGTGTCGATATTTGTGTTTGGCTATACTATTTTGCTGAGAGGTGTGAACACAACTGGTTTGATAAAGAATGTCACGATCAATACAGAAAATGTTTACAGTAGATTGAGTATACTCCAAAGCATTGTCAGAACGCAAGATTTTGATGTGTTTATCAAACTAAACATAGACTTCATTATAAAAAGTAGATAACACATTTGGAAACTCATATCTTTCTTTTATTAAATAACACCAAGTCATTCTGGAATAATCATCACCAAAAATAATAAAATACTGAAATTCTTTTAGACTTTTGACTCTAGACGGACCCCAAATATCAGAATGAACAAGTTCAAAAGACTGCAACTGACAACTCTCAACACGATAAGAAAAAGAACTATGGTAATGCTTACCTAACTGACAAACCTCACATTCAAGAACAGAAACATGACTCAAACTAGGAACAACTTGACACAACTTAACCAAAGATGGATGACCCCATCGATAAAGTCACTGCAACGGAGAAGTAGAAACAGATGTGAAAACTGAGGTCCGAAAAAACACAAGAATTTGGAGATAATATTACAGAACATTGAAGATATTTGATTAACTGGCTTACACATAGCAAATTGAAAGAAAAATTAGGCACATATAATGAATCAAATAACGACAGCGATTGAGTATGGTGAATGACCACATTTTCCAAGCACAGGACAGGTAGACCCATCAGCTAAGATAATATTATGTTTCATAGGACTACGATGATGAAAGAGAGAATTTATACCAGAAATGTTGCTCCTAGGTCGATGACCCAAGAGGTGGATGGTGACTGGGTTGCTACAAAAGCAGAATTACTTGTATGTAACATAGTTGCAGTAGGTTGAGAGGTGGTACTAGCAAGCGCATTCAACTTCTGAAAGATCTGTTCCAACGGAGATAAGGTATCAGACGTGAAAGTCTGATTGAAACCTGAAGTATCAACCCTAGGAGAAGTGGTGACTTAGATTGCACATTTTCATCATGCACTTGATGTGCATATTCTGGTTTACTCCACTTGTCCCAACAGTAGTCTTCGATGTGACGAACAGTCCACAATAGTTACACTTCCGTTGTTGGCTACGACCACCACCACCACGACCATTGTCTCTACCACTAAAACCACCTCCTCGACCAAAAGTACGACCACTATCTCTACCACCACCATGTCTACCACAACTAGTAACTAGGGTTGAAGAGTCATTACTCGGCACCACAGAACTCTGTATTAGAAAGAAACGATTGGGACGGAAGAAAGTATCTACCACAGTAGATAACTACTCTCCAACAAGGATTTAAGCCTTATGAGGTTCGAGCGCAAGAACCAAGCCGGCCAGGATAAGTAAAACATGAAACTCTTCATTTAATCACTGAGCTTCCTTCAAATCAGTAGTAACAGGATAATATTGTAGCAATTTCTCCCACAAGGCCTTCTTTGAAGCCAAATATTCATGCACAAGCTTCATATTTTGCTTTGTATTAAAAAATAACTTGTACAACTCAAATACAGGCCACGTTCCGCTTCTGCGAATATAATTTTTCCAGAGATGCCCAAATATCTTTGGTGGATTCACACCACTGAACATTAGAAGTGATGTGCAACTCCATACTATGCCACAACCACGACATAACGTATGCATGAGTACTCATCCAATCCGCATACTCGACAGACGTTTCAGGCGGGGGTTCTTCCATCAAAAACTTCCAACTTCTTCATCCTCAACACTACTTTGATAGACTTGGACCAGGCAAGATAGTTCGTCCCATTGAGTTTCACTGTTGTAATCGATCTTTCTAATTCATCATTATGAATAACAGTAAAAGGAGACCCACCTCCACTACCACCACAAGCACTATTAACCTCGCCAGAAGATTTGATCCCTGTCATACTTGCAGATACAACAGAAAGACAAGATCTTTGGAACCCTAGATCTCACAATGAACCACAACCGACAACAAACAACCAACGAGGTCTGTAGAAACCTTAAATAGTTAGATCTCATAAACGAACTACAAACGACCACGAACGAACAATGATTTATGAAAAGTACATGAAAAAATAGCCTAAATTTGTTTTTCGGGGATGCCGCCACAAACCCGGCCGATCAGGGGCTACCGCCCCCAAACTCCTGTCGAACTCATGGCCGAGTTCGATCGGCCCAGTCGTGGATGAGATGTACAGTACCTTCAAAAGATGTTCTGATCCCAAGTGAAGTTTGGAGAGAAGAGAAGAAGAAAAGAAGGAGAAAAGAGAATATGAGAAAGCAGATTACAAGAACTTTATGAGAAAGCAGATTACAAGAACTTGAAACCTTAGGTTGCATCTCATGTGTATTTATATTGATAAGCATTACATCCACAATTATTATTGTAGATAAATAACAATAATAACTCTAACACATGACAATGGACTCATTTAGAATGGCTTTCCCTTTATCCCTTCTCACAGCATAATGATATTTAACCATACTGCCGTCAAAGCTGGTCTTCTAGTTAGTAGGAGTTTTTATAGTTACAAATCTTCAAGTATAGCTCTATCTCTAGAGCCAATTGAAAAAGCTTAGTCTACAGAAGGCACCTGGTATGGAAGGAAAAACGGGAATCCTTAGACACGTCATACAAGACAAACAAATCATCAAATCTATTTATGTACAAAGTCACATACAAGCTCCCTTGACGAAACATGGATAATGGACCACAAGGTGACCTTGTAGATTCAGTGGAGGTACTACTCTTTTAGGTTTTCCTTAATTTGTCCATCTATTTATGGGCGCTTCTAGGCAGAACAAATTTCTCTCAACTAACATCCAATAAGTCCTAGCGGCCTCCAGAAACTTCATTTTAGCAAACATAACCTTTCGCTCGTCACTCGTATCCTACCAGTCAAA
The DNA here is from genome assembly GCA_029216955.1 of Iris pallida. Classification (NCBI taxonomy): domain Eukaryota; kingdom Viridiplantae; phylum Streptophyta; class Magnoliopsida; order Asparagales; family Iridaceae; genus Iris; species Iris pallida. The sequence goes on along the minus strand of JANAVB010042385.1, from coordinate 44,121 downwards.
GTAACTGTCCATTTCAGACTACGAACAACGAAAACTTGTGGGTCATGTGTACCATAACTTCATTTTAGCAAACCTAACCTTTCACTAATCTCCTACCCATCAAAGTAATTGTCCATGTTAGATTGCTAATCACGAAAAACTTGTGGGCCATGTTTACCGTACCGACGGCACTTCTATCTTGAATTTCCTAGCGATACGTCTCTAGGCCTAGGCCGTCTCAAGCAATAAGGTCATAAACCACATGAGATGATATCCTATTATCATTCCTAATGGGATGGTGGAAACCAAAGGACCTTGTATTCTAAGATCATCCTGATGTTAGGATTGTGAACCACAGGGTGGGGCATCTCATATAACTTTGGGCGAGGTTGCTTAAGAGGGGCTCCAGCCTCTAATGCATTAATCCAATTATTTATCGTGTCACTTTCAGCATCAATCACAAGTAATCTAGTGTTTAACATGGTCAACAAGCATCTCACAAAGACAGGGTGATGTAGGAGATCCTTATAGTTAGTTTTTTAGTTTAGATTAGGATATTAGTTTTCTCTTTATTGTTAATTAGGATAGAGATTTTAGAGAAATATATATATTTTTTATCTTTTTTCAGGATAATTGTTTTATGTTTAGTTAGGATTATGGTTTATTCTTCAAGTTGTAATAAAGGCTATATATGCCCCCATTGTCATCGTTAGAAGACAGACCATGAACAATAAAAAATTCTTTAAAAGAGTTTGTCTTTGGTGGATTCCAAAACCCGTGTAGGTTCCTAATAGTCCGTAGACTCAAACGCTGCTGGTGGACTCGGACGCCCCAAAGTGTCACTTTCGGTGACACTAGTTATCTCCAGCGGTGACTTCGGTGCGCCAAATTCGACAAATTCGTCTTTATTTTGCTTTTGCAGAGGTGTAGGGTCCTTCAGCCACCATCAGCATCACCATCTCCATATCAAAAAGGAAAAAAGAAAAGGAAAAAAAAAAACCACCGTCCTCCTTCCCTGTTGTTCTCGACCTAGTCACCAACTCTATGACTATCTTCACCGCCACCACCGCTATTATCATTATCACTTTCAATCCACCTCTGCCACAACCACTTCATTCATCACTGCCATCCCACCCTGATGCCCCTCGTCTTTATTCCTAATAGTTTTTTTTCCTGAAACTAGAGTAAATTCATGCTTTCTTCACTAGGGGAATATTTCTTCCTATTTAAATGAATCAAAAACTCATCCAATTTGAATGAATCAAAAACTCTATAGAATATTCTTTAAATATTCTAATAAAACCATACCCTTTGAACCTGGTTGTTTGAGCAATTTCAAAGCATTTGATTCACAACTCCATTGTAAGCTTTGTGTGTGTTCACTCACCTCTGCCACCACCTTCTGCCACCACCTTCTGTCACCATCTCTAATTAAGCCTTCTCACATCACTGCCATCTCCTGACATCCCTCACCACAGCAGCGACCAACTCGCCGCCACGCCTCCCTTCCCTGCCAACAGATCCAACCCCGTCAACATCCAACCACCTTGCATCTTCCTTCTCGAACTCACCAACACTTGTCACCGCCATTCCCTGCATAGCAACAACTCTGCTCCCCCTCATAGCCGATTTCCGAAGCCTGCTGCCCTTTCTTAGTTGTCTTCAGACCCATTTAACTTCTTAAATCACCATATATAACCCACTTTCCCTTCACATACCTGATATCAAGCAAGATGAAAATGGTCATCCCATCCTTCGATGGACGTATGCAAGTTGAGGAAACCCTCAATTGGATTCTTGAAATGGTGCGTGCTTGGAAGTTCGTTTGTGGTACCAAGTTAAGTTTGTTCAGTTCCATCTCAAAGTAAAAGCATTGTCATGGTGGAATGAAGTGCAGAACTCTCGTGTATCCAAAGGAAAATTTTATTAGTCGTAGAAGAAGATGCGACAAATGATTTGTGATCGGTTTGTGCCACTTTATTATGAGTATATCCACTTTCGTCAATTGCAGAGATGTGTCCCAGAAGACCTATACATCCACAACTCCGAAAGGGTCAATGGGTCAATGAGCAATTTGAGCCCCCAACTCTTACCTTGGAGCATACACCACGATATAAGTCCAAACGGGCATCCATTTCTTTGCATTAACAGAGTTGGACCAACCTAAAGCTTCTAATATGGAAGCAATTTTATTTGAGATGTGACTGAAGATGCACTGATGCACTGGAGAGACTGAGTTGAAGATTGACGAGGAGGAATCTTTGGTGGAAAAGGGAGGAAGTTTTGAGTTGAGTTCTGCCATTGTCAATAAGTGCAACTTTATAAGTCATATGTCGACTTCCATCCTCTACGCCAAAAGTCGTATGATTTGAGAATGAGGTCCTTTGACGGCTATGAGGTCCTTTGACGGCTATGACCATTCATCTCCATGAGTCGTTTGGAGATCTTGCATGGAGATCCAGGAGCTAGTTAGCAAGTGTAACTATTATATGTCATATGTCAACTTCAAACCTCTGTGCCAAAAGCCATATGATTTGAAGATGAGGTCCTTTGACAGCATATCTCCATTAGTCGTTGGAGATCTTGCATGGAGATCCAGTGCTGAGGTCCAAGAACTAGTTAGAACCTTGGTAAGACCAAGGACTGAGCCAAGAAGATTGTAGGCCCCAAGTCTACTCCAAATATTTGTTTGTGTGGACGGGAAGGATACTATCGAGATGACATTTGAAGGCTAGTGACAACTTTGAATGCTTGCACGCACTCGTGGACATGATGCAGCTTCCCAAGAAGAACAAAGAGAACAAGTTTTACTCAAGCAGGGGAGTCTAATGTAGAAGATCTTCAATACGTAGTTTTTAAGTTAAGTTTATGATATTAGTTTTATCTTTATTGTTAATTAGGATATTGATTTTAGATATTTTCTTTATCTTCTTTCAGGATAATTGTTTTACTTTTAGTTAGGATTATGTTGTATCCTTCAAGTTGTAATAATAGTCAAATACAACCATACTGTCATCGTTAGAAGACCTACATTGAATAGTAAAAAAAAATTGTCTTTAAAATAGTTCGTCTTTGGTGGATTCCAAGACCCTCATGGATTCGAGGATGTCCGTGGACTCGGACGCTACTTGTGGACTCGGGCACCCCAAGGTGTCGCTTCGGTGGCACTATTTATCTACAGCGGCGACGTTTCGGTGCACCAAATTCGACAAATCCGTCTTTATTCCGCTTCTACAAAGGTGTAGGGACCTTGAGCTACATCACATGGAAGCTGGAAGGGCTGCTATCGAAAAGCGGATATGGATCCCAACAACCGACTGTTGGTGGTTGGGGATCCTACAGGTCATACTGGGATCGTCAAAAAACCTATCTATCGTCCAATAATGATTGGCAACCAAATCCTAAAAGTAATGTCAAAGTACATGAAACCTACCCAAATCTGTATCATAGCTGCTAGACATGGCTGGTTTCTCATGTGAAATCTTAACTCTTCGTTTAGGAACAAAGTTTCGAAACGAACACTGAGATTTGGTTGTGTTAGGTCTCCAATCAACAGATTAACTTAATTTTGGAGCTATATCGCGCAAATGAATACGGCACAGTACAATACAGGCAGGATGACACGAACACAACACATATTCTGGCATTTCTAGTGTTGTGTCCAATACGTATCTGACACGGACTTTTGGAGTGTCCCGTGCCTCCAAATCATTGGATCATTTCGATCAGTATGGAAGTTGCAAAACCCCAATCTGTTCGGATTTTTGCGGAACTCCATTTTCACCCTCCTTTACAAAATTCCCATTACTAATTCGGAATCCCCAAACATATCCCCTAATATACTTGACCCCAGTTTTCGCGATAGAGGTTCACTTCGTCAACAAACAACTAAAACTCTTTTAAACACAATTCTATAAATTAATGACAGTACGAAAATCCCGAAATTCTACTCACATTGTGCTTGAGGAAGACTACTGCAGCGTCGTCGTCGCCGGAGCCTCTGCAGAGCTTCGCGAACCCCTGCTCTATGTACTTGCAGCTTCCGCACGAGGTCCGGTAGAAATCCACCACTACCAGAGACTTGGTCTCCTTCGCCCTCTCCAGGATCCTCGAGAACTCCTCCTCGGTGTAGAACTCTCTCACGCACTCCACGGGGCACAGCCCCGAATCGTCGTCCTCGTCTCCGTCTTCTTCGTTCGCGCTGCTGCTCAGCACTGCTTCTCCTTGGCTTCCATTGCTCCTGATGGGTTTGCGGGCCACTAGAGTTGCGCTGATGGATGAGAATTTTGCAGGAGATGGAGCTGCCGAGTGGAAGGAGAGAGGCTTCAGAATGCTATGGGGAGGAAGAACTGTATTGGGAAATGGGTATGGGGAGAGTAGTAAACAATTCCTCATGATCTCCTCCTCTTCAAGGGGAGCTTTTCCTTTTTGTACCGACTTTTTTAAAAAAAATATTTACAGAATTTATCAAGAGTTTGATGATTAGGAAGATTTGTAGTGGGTTGTGTGGGTGCAAAGGAGGTGAGAGATGAATAATGATGTATGTTTTTTTTCTATAAAGTATGTGTATATGGATATCCACAGGAGTTGACATTTGACTGCATTGTAGACGAGGCTTATCGACCACAATATCAACTAAAAAATAAAAAATTCCTTCATTATTTGGCTTATTTGCAATTTATACCTTCAAACTCTCTCGCCTTTGCAATCTATTATCTTCAACTAAAAACCATTTTTTTATATATGCTTGTCTCTCATGCAGAAGAGGACCACCTAGGCAGACCGGTAGAAGGCCACCCTGACCTAGGGCAGACTGGGATACCTCATGGTGTGAGGTGGGTCGGGCTGGGCTGGCCTGGACCCTGGCCCAGTGTTGACCGTGTTTGATCTGGCCTGGGCCGAGCCAAGCTTAGACCGGATGAAGAACCGGGCCGGGCCAGGCCGTCCGGATTGAAAAAATCTAAACTCAGCCCGGATCATGGTCCGGTCTTGGACGATCCGGGCTGACTCGGGCCTGGGCCGGGCCTGTTCAGGATTCGGTCCAGGCCGGCCCGATTTTTCAAAAAAAAAAAAAAAAAAAAAAAAAAAAATAAATAAATAAATATATATATATATATATATATATATATATATATATATATATATATATATATATATATATATATAATGTTATAAAATTGAAATTTTAAAATTTTGCAAAATTGTAACACACAAAATTTAAAGTACAAGTTTATTTGCATACTTTGAAAGTTAATAACACGCATTAATGACTCATATAAGATTTTATTAATGACTCATACTAATGATACTAGTACATAAGTTGCAATTAATGACTCATACATGATTATTTTGGGAAGATTTATGAAATGCCCAAAAACTAAAAAAGTTTTATGTAAAACCCACCGCTAAAAAAACTTTCATCGCGTGCCCAGAATTAGAGAAACTTATCCAAAGCGGGTTCCAAATGACCCTTTTGCCCTTCCTTTTAATTTATTGGAAACACCCACAAAACTGCTCTTAAAAAAACGTTTCAATACTCCATCTTCTTCCATACGCTGCTCACTTTCGAATCTAGGTTTTCTCCTCAAAAATCTTCAAAAACTCGTCGAAAAATTTCGGAAAGACCGGGACGAACGACAAAAGTGCTAAAACGGAGGTCCAAACATCATTTTTTTGCGAATCTAAAATTTCGGAAGGCCGTCTAACAAAGAAGCTGTTACTTTCAGTCTCCTCGACGATACGCTCATTTTGCGACAAACGGGACCTCGTTTCGACCTCCCAGTCAAAAGTTATGGCCCTCCAAAGTTTCAGCTAACCATAAAATGCAGGAGAATGGCATTCTCCGTCTTAATTTACACGGAGAATGACCATTCTCCGTCTTAATTAGGACGGAGAATGACATTCTCCGTCTTAATTTACACGGAGAATTAGGGGTGAGCAATCGGTTTATTCGGTTCTAACCGAACCGAAAAACACAAAACCGAATTAACCGAAAAAATTTTAATTAGAACCGAAACCGAACCGATTTCATCTAGAACCGAACCGAACCGATTGGATTCGGTTCGGTTATTCGGTTTAATCGGTTGGATTCGGTTGGGCCATTTTTAATGATAATGGGCCAGACCTAAGTTGGCCTTACTAAAAAAAAATTGTGAATAATAAAATTTGGCCTACAGATAACAGTATACATATCCAGAAAAGTGCCCAAAAAAACATGTATACCGGATGAAGTCCAAAACAAAGAATTTAACTTGCTACACGAGTACATCCAACATACAAACTGTCACGTTCCACACATCAAACAAAGTTTTTAATTTGTTACATAGCAAATACCACTATTTACTGCTATCAAGTACATCAATAACAAGTTATACAAAATATCAATCATCCAAAAAACAGCCTTCAGCCTCCACACAAGTTACTAGGCTTATAGAATATAGATGAAGCATCGCTGCATCACGACTGGAAGTGTTGCCAGTGCATTCAGAAGAACGTAACACAGCAGGCAGAGAAGCTCCAATGGTAATCAACAATCCAACATACCCATACACACCCATGAGTCCATGACCCATTGGTAAGCTACAGAAAGAAATATTAGTAATGAAGCATGTATATGATGAAAAGAAGCATGTTTATGAGTCCATCAATCAAGGTTGGAAGTTACCTGAAGCATATTTATGATGAAAAGGCTATTCATCAATACACCTGCATATTGAATATTGCATTCTGAAGTAAGCGTGACCAATGGCCTCATCATTGCCCACTTTTCTTCATATTTGTTAGCAAATTATAATTGAATAAGGCAAGATTTAGAAATAACCTGACTGCAGAAACTGCAAGATTTAGAAATAACCTGAGCTACAAAGCAACTCCACAGAAATCTGCAGTATCTGTTCACTACAAAGCAACTCCACAGAAATCTGACTGCATAATATAGAATAAAATCCCACAGAAATACATGCAAGATTTCGTTGGCTTCCAAGAAAATCTGTTCACTACAAAGCAACTTCCACAGAAATCCAAGAAAATTAAACAAGATTTCGTTGGCTTCCAAGAAAATAATTGCAGAAATTAAAAGATGTAAAGTTAGAATGAAAATATAACAAACATTAAAAGGAACAAAAAATTAAGAATACTTACAAAGCTATGGTGAACACTGCTCAGAGAGTTTGGCTAGGGTTTTTCATTTTTTTTTTACAGATCTGACTTCTGAGAGGAGCTACTCAGAGATCTGGCTCGGTGAGAGGAGATAGCGGTGATCGGTGACCGGTGAGAGAGAGGCGGAGGCGGTGAGAGAGAGGCAGAGGCGGAGGCGAAGGCAGATCTAGAGGCGGTGACCGACGAGAGAGAGAGAGAGTCTAGGGTTTCTTTGAGAGAGGGAAGAGCAGCGGCTGCTCTGCTCTCAGAAATCAGAATGAGAGAAATAATTGAGAGAGTGAGGAGAGAGAAAGAAAAAGTTATTATATACGTAGGTTAAGAAGAAGGGTATTACTGTAAATTTACACAGACTATTCGGTTTTCGGTTTTAAACCGAAACCGAACCCGGTAACCTAAACCGAACCCGAAAACCGAATAACGGGTTTCCTACAACCGAACCCGACCCGAATTAGTTTTAAACCGAACCGAAATCCTTATTCGGTTCGGTTCGGTTCGGTTTTCGGTTTGAAACCTAATAATGCTCACCCCTACGGAGAATGGTCATTCCAGTGTTAAAACGCAAGAGAATGACCATTCTCCGTGTTAGAAACACGGAGAATGCCATTCTCCGTGTTAAATGAAACGGAGAATGTCATTCTCCGTGTTAAATAAAACGGAGAATGGCATTCTCCGTCCTAATTAAGACGGAGAATGGCCATTCTCCGTGCTAAATTAAACGGAGAATGACCATTCTCCGTCTTAATTAGGACGGAGAATGCCATTCTCCGTGTAATTTATCACGGAGAATGGTCATTCTAGTGTTAAAACGCAGGAGAATGACCATTCTCCGTGTTAGAAACACGGAGAATGACCATTCTCCGTGTTAGAAACACGGAGAATGTCATTCTCCGTATTAATTAGGACGGAGAATTCCATTCTCCGTCTTAAATAAAACGGAGAATGCCATTCTCCGTCCTAATTAAGACGGAGAATGACATTCTCGGTCCTAATTAAGACGGAAACGGAGAATGTCATTCTCCGTGTTAATTAGGACGGAGAATGGCATTCTTCGTCCTAATTAAGACGGAGAATGCCATTCTCCGTCCTAATTAAGACGGAGAATGGTCATTTCCAGTGTTAAAACGTGTAATTTAGTTTTTTCAGGAATAAAGAGTTTCGTTCTTCTTTCAAAGCGATGATAATTCTTATGGAAAAGAAGAAGAAAGATCTTCTCTCCACAATTGAAGATCTGAGTTCAAATGTCTCCACGATGAAGATGATGATGATGGTGATGATGATGACGAGCGATGATCTGAGTTCGACTGAAGAAAAACACACCGAACTACGAACGATCTTTGCGATCTCTGCTGAATATGAGAGCAATGGAATTCAGATTTCCCGTGAAGAAGAAGAAGACGAAAATCGCAATCCAGATCTGAGTTTTTTGAATTCAAATACATATAGATGACCAATTCGCGCGGAGGGGTAGTTTCGGTATTATAAAAATAGCAGTTTCTAGCGGGTGGCATCTAAAAGGAAATCTTGAAATATTTAACGTGAAAATACTTAATTCTGGGTATTTCATAAAACTTATCCAGCGGGTGGGCATTTCATAAAAGCCCACCCCGAAATTGGGTTTCTCAGCAATTTCCAGATTAATATATCCATACAAATTTTTAGATATCTACGTAGCTTTCATGTACCATAGTTATGGTCCCATTTAATTCGTTTCCTACAATGCAAACATTCAAGAAGAACTTTAGTGAAGTACCTTCTTTTTGTATTGCCACTTTCGCGCTCATTGTAAACTCCGCTAAAATGACGTCAAGTATTCAAATTTGATTCCAGCTCTTGTTGCGGTGCGTGTTGAGGTTTGGTGCGGATTACAGTTGCTGATCTTCTTGTTGTTGTGGTAGTTGATCATTATCCATGATATTAAATAGCCTCTTCACACTAGGTTGCTTGTAAATATTGTAAGAGGAAAGAAATTTTGGTGTGATTAATTTTGAAGATTTATGGCCTATTTATAGAATTTTTGGGTACAAAATTATCCCTAATATCCTTAAAATATAGTTGTTATAAGGGTATTTTTGATCATTTTTAGCAAAATGACCAAATTGCCCTTAAAACGTTTAAAAAACAGCCCTCAAAATGAGGGCATTTCAGTCTTTTTCGACTTCAAACAATCACAAACAAAAAAACAAAAAAAATGGGTCCATACCGGACCTGGGCGAAAACCGGGCCGCCCAACCCATCTCACACCATGAGGGATACCGCTCATGAACCAAACTTTTGAGGGGACACCATATATATATATATATATATATATATATATATATATATATATATTATTTTAAATACTAGTGTTCATACAACATGAAATAATGACTTGCTTAGTAAATTTAGTTTTCACTTATACCTCCTATATACAAGATAATGGATTCAAGGACTAGTAGTCTTATTTTTAATTTTAAGAATTTATATATATATATATATAGAGAGAGAGAGAGAGAGAGAAAGAGAAAGAGAGAGGAAGAGAGAGAGAGAGTATCTAATGAGCACACCTTCTAGGTGAGCAAATGAGCACATTTATTTTTGGCCTTGGGATCTTAAGAAGAATTCAATCCAATGTTTCATATATTAATATATTACTTTAGAAAGGTTCAATATATTAATATCTTATTTTATGAAGGTTTTTGACAATCAAAATTAACAAATCAACAATATTTCTGATGTTAAGCATCTATATCTCGTTTTTGGAAGTTTTCTTCTTCCGTAGGTCCAGGCATATATTTGTACACATAAGAATTTCTTGAGATTCTTTATCCTAAGGTATTAGAGAGCTTCTCCGAGAGTTGGAGTATTTTTTTTTTTCTTACGCACATATTAGAGGTATTCTAGGTTTTCTATACTCGGAAGAGGAGGTTCTGGTTCGATGGGATAGCTGGAGGACGGGATAGTGATCGCAATGAAAAGGCTCGACGTCATCAAAGAAGGCAAGGGAGAATTCTTGGCAGAAATGAAGACTATGGGTAGCATCCACCATTACAATCTTGTAAAGTTGATCGGCCTTTGCGCTGACGAATCCAACAAGCTTCTCGTCTATGAGTACATGATCAATGGGTCTCTAGACAATGCAAAGCAAGCACTCACTTGGGAGTCGATGAGAAGGATTATTCTCGACGTGGCAAGAGGATTATCCTATCTTCACAAAGAATGCAGCACCGGCGGCTAGAAGGCCACCACCCTCTCTACCCACCACCAACAGTTTGACCAACCTACTGTCCCATCCGGCGCAGTTCACTTATGCGGATCTTGTGTGGGTGTAGAACCCTGTATTGAGGCAGTTGCCGCCTCCGAGGATTTGGACACGATCAATGATAAAGGCCCATCCTCGGAGATGAAGCACTGGGAGGGCGAGGTGGGGGAGAGGTCAGAGAGCATGTCCATGAAGGAGACGAGGTTCCTTATGTTCTTGTTTTCGTAAAGGGAGACTACTCTCTCTATGAGGCATAAGTGCCGCGACAGGGTACTGGTCGCTAGCAGGTAGGCTGTTGTCCCGTTCGATGATGTAGTCATAGTACGACACTAGTTGTGCTTCTGATGCTTGCTTCACAGATGTGTAGTTTGGAGCTGAGAAACAATTCATAGTAAGTCAAAATCTAAATTGTACGTAAGAGCAAATATTTGTCTCAGTGTTGAGAAAACAATTCATGTTTGTAATTACTTTCCTCTACCAAGTTATATATATATATATATATATATATATATATATATATATATATATATATATATATATATATATATATATATTTGGAACTAGGTAAATAATTTCTGGAATCGCCTCCACTGGGATTCGAACTCCTGACCACTCGGGCCGCATGCATCTCTCTTAACCACTATGCTAGAGGTCATTTGCATATATATATATATATGTTAGTCCCGGGGCTTGATCAAAGATGGAAAAACTGATGCAATCGAGATCTGAGATGTCACACAAAATTTTTGCAGTGATCAAACTCAAGATTTACGATGGTACAATAAAACAAATAGCCAAATTACAATCTAAAGGAGGGAAATAGAGAAGAGAAGATCTCTCGTTCTTCCTTACAAACGTGTTGCAATTGGGACAGAACGAGTTACAATAATCTGGAGGATTAGATGAAGAACAGTTGCTGGGGTGTCAAAACACCGTTGCTCAAAGCAAGATTCGTCCCACACGATCTGCTTCCAGGAACCAGCAAGTTTGAAGAACTTGTGGAACGCTCGAAGTCACCTCTGTTCTGACTCCTCGGATGGACTTGCAATGGCGGCAGCAACTCTCTCTCTCTCTCTCTCCTTTTCTGACTTGTAATTTTCGTCGTAGTCACAAAGGAGGCCAGAAGAGAGTATGTATAGAGAGAGGGTGGAAACCCTAGCCGCCTCTTCAGTTATGGAAAAATTGAATCAAATCCCAAAAGATAGCAACGAGATTTAATTTAAATCCCACAAAATTAATTCAAATCCCACAAAGATAGGATCTGAATTAATTCAAATCCCACAAAGATAGGATCTGATTTAATCGCATTGATTCAGCCTTTCCATAACTGATTTGTAATCTGCACAGTCAGCGGATCCCTCCATGCGGCAGCAGCAGCAGCCTGGCCGCATGAGCCTAATGGTCGCATGGACCGCATGAGCCGCATGGACCGCATGAGCCGCATGGACCGCATGGGCCGCATGAGCCGCATGGACCGCATGGACCGCATGAGCCGCATGAGCCGCATGTGCCGCATGAGCCGCATGGCCGCATGAGCCGCATGTGAGCCGCATAAAGAACGCATGACTGCTGACGTGCTAAATGCAAAGTGCGCCAACAAAACGCCACATTACGCCTCATGAGTCCGAGTCCGAGTCCGAGTCCGAGTCGCTAAGCCCCTTTGGGGCTTAGCTCCAAATGGAATTAATCCAAGAGAATGACAAAAGCATTAATGCTTAATCCTTGGAGCCTTATTCTTACCTCCTTGTAAAATTACCCACATGGTTCCCTCCTTAGGGTCACCACCCCATGTGCATCTCTCAACAACACACCCAAGTATATATGTTGAGATAACTCATGGTGCATTTCCGATGTGGGACTAAAATTTACAAGGCATGTTGAGAGCAAGCTCTCTCCATGTAAATAAAGCACCAACAATCCCCCACATATCACAACATATATATGTGTCCAGGGTTGAGCGTTCCCCACAGTAACTGTCCATTTTGCATTAGGATAGATGTCGCTGACGACTTGAATCTTCCCGCATGGGTTAAATAATAATGTGATACAAGAATGGACTACGCCTTGAATTCTGCACCACAATTGTAATTCTTTCCACTCACAAAGTCTAGTTACGTGTGCTTCTGGCTGCACATTAAAGGCCCTGTGCCAGCCTTGTTTCAGTGTATAATTTTGGGCGTCTACAAGTTTACCCTCAAGAGACGGCCTGATATCTCTTTCCATACACTATAGGTGAGTTCTTTATTAAAGAGATATGGCGCATGAAGCCTTGCGCTTCCTTGCGGTGCTACGCCGCTATGACATGGCCTGAAGCCGAGGCATTACCCCTACCTGGGAACCTCATCGTAGTGTCATACTACTGTAGCATGAGGTCACAAGCCTCTTTGTAGTGCCAAACTACCCAGCATGAAGCCTAAGGCTTCCTTATTCTTACCTCCTTGTAAAATCACCCACATGGTTCCCTCCTTAGGGTCACCACCCCATGTGCATCTCTCAACAACACACCCAAGTATATATGTTGAGATAACTCATGGTGCATTTCTGATGTGGGACTAAAATTTACAAGGCATGTTGAGAGCAGGCTCTCTCCATGTAAAGAAAGCACCAACAATATATATATATATATATATATATATATATATATATATATATATATATATATTCTAGGCAAATATGTGTCAAATGAGTATTTACATAAAATATTTGTACGCAATTAGAATTTTGAGACGCTCTCATGCAAAGTACAATCTGTACTATTACAAAACATAAAGCCACACACCATACTCTTAGATGACAGTTTCAATGCTAAGATATCTGATTTTGGTCTAGCAAATTCATCGGCAGCAACCAAAGCCAAGTTGCTACTGCAATGAGGGAAACTTTGGGATTCTTGGCACTAAGAGTGTCAGAGCTCAAGGATCACTATAAAAGCCCACATACAACTTCGGAGTTGTCATATTAGAAGTAGTAAGTGGGAGGATAAACTTGGACTACACGACTCTAGCATGCACTTGTTATGCATTCTGCAGCACAAGGCAGAAAGGACCGACTGATCAATATTGCTAATAAGAAGATTGTGAACTGGGCATACCAAGAAAGAGAAAAACCGTGCATTAAAGTCTCCATCTAACCGACTAAGAACCGTCCATGGGATGACAAGGGACGAAATTGTCGAACATATTGAACTTATTCGGATTCATGGAACCGAAACTAAATTTGCAAATCCTCTTCTGACGTATCGGGCATTGGAACATCCCCATTCAGGTACTGCACCATCTGGCTCATGCTCGGTCTGGACATCACCACCAGATACGAGTAGAGCAAGCCAAGCTTCAAAGCCAACTCCATCTCCTTCGCCGGATAGTTGTCCCTGAGCCTCCTATAAGCCCTTTGAATTAATTTCTAGGGTTAATGATTATTTAGGAATAATAATGATTAATTAGGGATTTCTAGTTAATAATAAATTCCTATTTTCTTTCATGGTCATTAGGTGCATCTTGTCATGGTTTTAAATTTAGGAGCACAACACTAATCAATTTCTCAAAACAAATTTCACATGCATGACCTAGACAAGGTACTCTACACCCATAATATTCATGTCCCACACAAACACACCTCCTTGTGTTCCATTTTAATCCCACAACGTTCCTCACACAAAGCCCAATTTTAACCCCTACCATGAACCTACATTCAATTCCAACTTAATTGTGAGACACAATTTCAATCTATTCCCTCCAACCCCAAGCATGGTCATGACCCAAACTAAGCCTACTACACACATGACACTTGTGTCCCATCCAATTGGGCCCCCACATGCTATTTATGTATCCATGATCATAATTGACTTACATTATGTCATGATCACACCAAGCCCCAACCTGAACCAATCTAACCCAAACATTCAACCCAAATTCATGTGCCCACTCATATGACACACACAAAACATACAACACCACTCATCCCCTACAAACACCAAATACCTAGCCAATACACTCCCAAAACTTAATGGACAAACCCCTTTGACCATGAACTTCAAACATGGATTAATACATGGCACACACAACAAACCCCACAATAAATGCAAACCATTTTTGGTTAAACCAAAAGGTGGCTACCCTATAACTTCCGTGCATCCTTCATGCACATCCTCCCAAGTTATCTAGTCATTCACATGACTAAACCTAAACCTTCACTACTCTCACACTCTACCTCACTCTATATATGCACACTCACCCCCCCATACACACACCCACCCTTTGGCCGGCCAAACCACAACACCTCCCAAACCACTCCTTCTTCCCTAAACTCCTTCCTATCTTCTCTCCTTTCCCCCACCTCATTTCCCAAGACAACAGCCATTAAAGCAGCTACTACTGCTACATAAACTGTTGTTGCTGCTTGAAAGCTGTCGTTGTCATGCCTATAGCTGTTGCTGCCATTTTTCTAGACGCTGCTACGCCGCCCTAGGCCGACCACCATAGCCCCCCGACCACCCAGGTGAGGTCCATTGCCGGTAGCTACCCCAGGCCGCTGGCCAGGAAAGAAACAGCAACAACAAAGCTGCCGCTATTGCTGCCTTTATTGGCTGTCTCTACTGGCTACCACCACTAGAGCCAGCCTCTATCGCCTCCTCTACACCCCGACAACCACCCATAGGGAGGTCCCCACATCTGACAGCCGCCCAGGTCCATCCGACCAGGCCAGAACTGTTGGCAAAATAATATTTCTTTTCCTTTAATCTGCATATAAAATAAACAAAATTTAGTATTACCGGTTTCTAGGAAAGTCGCGATGAACACACTGCCCTAAGAGTTGATTCGAGGTCTATCTGTAGACTGTTCTCGAAGGCTCATAGTGGTAAAACTCTCGTGCTACCGGCTTCTCGTCGTCGTACACAACTTGGAGAGAGTGATTCGAACTTAACGTTGTCCAGAAACATGAAAGAAAATGAACTTATGGAGATTTATTACCTTGGAATCAAAGTAAGAGTATGAGAGAATGGAGTGTGACTTTCAAGTAAAATTTTTTTCCTTTATATAACATCAAACATATGCTAATAATAGGCTATAAATCCGGTTATGGGGAGAAGCCTATTCTCCAACGTTAACACAACCAAGGAATAGGGAGCTGACTTCCCCCCCCCCCCCCCCCAAAAAAAAAAAACCAAGTTCCAAAAACAATGGAATAAAGATTAGAAGGAATTTTTATGCAAGTGTGTATTATACAAAGATGAGATTGGCTACAGTCTTGAATCTCACTTAGTGACTATTATCTGTCTAAAGAAATACTTGATGGACTATGCATTGAATCAGACTTCTTGAACCAGATTCAGAAAATAATACACATAGTACGTTAGAGGTTCTTGGGTTTATTAGGTGCGCTTTTGATTTGCCATGTACACTTATTTTATATTCATGAGGGTTGTCTAAGATCGCTTTCTCCCATAGTCGCGACCTTCATGACCTCTCATATAGGTTAGTCGTCAAGGGTTGGTGGTAGGTATCAACCCGACATATCATGCTATGACCTATTAAGAGTTAAAACTCATCCTAACCATCTCACACTAGATTATTGTCATCATAGGGATGATATAATTGTACAACCTCGTACAGCCGCTTGGGTATTAGTTTTTGAGAATCTCAGGGTCAGTGTTCCATATTAGTCACCGGAGTCCAGCTTGTTTCTATCCATTGAACCGACTTCTTGGGATCTCCAGTCAGACTTGGTTGGGTTGCCACTGATGGTGAATTACTTATGGGCTTAACCCCATTCCCCTTGATGATTCTAGGATCAATATCCTAGTCAAACCCTTTCAAGTGGTCTGCAAGGTTCTTTTCTGACTTTATACAGTCAAGAACCACATATTTGTCTAATAGGCTCTTTATTGACTTGAAGCGTGCAGGTGCCTGTTCATCTTAGCATTCACAGAATCATGCTTTAGTAGTTCAATAACAGATTTATTACCATAGTTTATAGAAATCACTACCAAAATTTATCGTTTTAGCGACGGCCCCATCCGTCGCTAAACCGACGGTAATTACTATTAGCGACCGATAACCGACGGATTTTGGCCAAAAAAATCCGTCGGCAATCAGCTCGTCGCTAATAACGGTCCGTCGCTAAGTTGTCGTTACATGACAGAATAGCGACAGATTGTCGACGTCACAATACGAAGCATTAGCGACGCATTTCCGACGGACTGTCGTCCATTTCAACTATTAAGTACTGAACTGTGTAGACAATAGCGACGTAAAATTCCGTCGGTAACCCGTCGTAACAGCGTATCAGATTGTATCGTTCCGTCGCTAATCCGTCGGTATTCGTCGGTAACGAACGACGGATTAGCGACGGTGTGCTGACGGACTATCCGTCGATCAGGTTATGGAAATGCTTGGCATTTCCAGCACCATGGCGACGGAAGAGTAATCGCTAATCCGTCGCTACCACGTCGCCACAGCGACGGATTACTGACTGATTATCCGTCGCCATGATTCTGGAAATGTCATACATTTCCAGAACCATGTCGACGGATTGTCCGTCGCTAAGCAGTCGCTAGATCGAGCGACTGCTTAGCGGCTGATTATCAGTCGCCCTGGCGACGGATAGGCCGTCGCTATTCCGTCGAAGTTTATACCACCAGAACCTTGCCAACGGATAATCCGTCGATCATCCGTCGCTACCTGGAACACTTTAAAAACTCCAGATAGCGACGGCTAATCCGTCGACAAACCGTCGACAACTGGGATTATCCGTCGCTAAATGGTCACTAGTCCGTCGTTAACTGAGTTTTTTGGGGAAAAAAATTGCAGCACTTTCCCTGTTCACAAATATATGCATAAACCAAACCAATATATAATGCACACCAATTATCCAACAATCACACAGACCAAATATATAATGCACCCCAATTATCCAAGAATCACATAGACCAAATATGCACATACGAATTTAATGCACACCAATTATCCAAGAATCACAGACCAAACCAAATTAATAGAAAATAAATATTAATTATCTAAAGAGTAACATAATATCCGGTGCTATAAGCCGATTATAGCACAATTAGTTTAAAGCTCTCACAAATAATCCAAATTTTCTTAATATAATATTTTAAGAAGGAGGAGGTCGATTGTCCGTTGGTGGTAATCCAGTATGCGACCGACGAATATACTCCTCCACAAGGTACGGAGGCAAGCCATCGTAGACACTGCTCGGAAGTCGGCGTAGCTGCTCTGCGGACATGAGATCCAGGAGTGCCGTCACAGTCGTAGGCGGTACCACAGGGGCATCAGGATTGAAAAAAAGATGGCCCACGGAAGACGGACCGACACCTGCAGTCGACGGACCAGTAGAAGACGAACGTGCACCATCAGCAGACGTACCGGCAGCAGCAGACGGACCGGCAGCAGCAGACACAGGCAGAAAGTACGTGGCAAATTGCTCCCGCAAGGACGACACCGCCTCGTGCAGCTGCGTAAGCTGCGACCTAACATCATCGTCTGCCCGGACCACAGAAGGAGGCGGTGTCGGTGGAAATCTCTACGTCGCCATATGCAATGGCCCTAGGGAGCCGACTCCATACAGGAATCCTTTCTTAAAGCCGCCGACGGTATCTACGAACAAGTCGTTCCGAGCGGCCAAAGAAGAGGGCGTCCGGAAGGGCGTCGTTTCACCGACATCCTCGGTGTCAGTTAACTGAGCCCGACTAAGGGCCTCATGATACGCAGTCTATCAAATGAATGTGTTTATATTATAAGATTTACCTAAGTTGTAATCTAAATCCTATGTTTCACTAAGTTAAGTGTGAATCCTAAGTTTAACTAAGTTATAGTCCGAATACTTTTAATTCTAACGTTAATCTCATAAACATAAGTACTTACATCAGTCTCCTTGGCCCTCTCGTCGACGAAGCTTCCGTCCTTCCGTCTTTTGTGCGTATGCTGGAACACGTCGTACATGGTTACCGATTCTGGCACCCTTCCCTCCTTCACCGCCCATTGGGCCTGCATACGAAATTTTCGTAGAAACTAATTAACTCCTTTAATTAATAATATCTAATTCGATAGTGAAATAAATTTACGGTTGCTCACCAGATCTGCAAGTGTCGCTGCGTGGGACCTTGATCCCCCCGTATGAAGGCCAGCGGCAGATCGGTTCACCTTCGCCTTCTCCGATTTCTCCTTGTACGCAGGGGTATCCATCATGCCTAAGAGGTCCTCATAATACTCCTGCCGGATCCAATTCGGCCTCGTATGCCCCATTTTTAGGTCATAAATCATATCCCGTATCTTCTTCGAGCAAGCGCTTCTGTAGGTCATGCGGATCCCCTCCTCGCGATGGGGGGGCCACTAGTACGTTGTCTAACACAAAAAATCAATTATCACGTAATTTAAAAAATGGTTGATTAAAGAATTACATAGACTTAACCAAAAGATATAGATATATATACCCTCAACTCGTCGAGCCAGACGTACTGCACGTTTGGGGGCACCGACGAAAAGTTGAGGTAGGGACCGTTGAAGTTAGATATATACCCTTATAAGATTATCTTTCCAATAAGGCAAGTCCCAGAAGATACTCCGTTTGGTCCAGTTATGGGTTTGTCCGAACCCATCGACACGATTGTTCGATGGATCTTCCATTACAGTGGGGAAATCCTTTACATCTTCCCAAATATCGTATCCCGACAATGTGGCAGGCGGATGAGAAAATTCTTGTTTTCCAGCTCTGAATGCGTCCTTGTTCTTTCTCCAAGGATGACTCGCGGGCAGAAATTGACGATGACAATCAAAGAAAGAAGTTTTTCCTCTATGCTTAAGGCGGAACGCCTTACTATTTTGCATGCATATCGGACAAGACAGGGTGCCGTGAGTACTCCATCCCGACAGCATACCGTATACGGGAAAATCATTGATTGTCCACATCAGTGAAGCTCTCATCTGAAAGTTCTGTTTCCTGGAAATATCATACGTCGTGACGCCGATCTCCCACAGCTGTTTTAGCTCATCCACCAACGGCTGTAAATATATATCGATATTCTTCGTCGGATTTTTGGGACCCGGTATGATAGCTGTCAAGAACATATAAGGAGTCTTCATACACATCCATGGTGGCAGATTGTAAGGGGTCAGAATGACCGGCCAGCAGGAGTATTGAGATCCCGACTGCCCGAAAGGGGCGAATCCATCAGAACATAGCCCCATGTGTACATTTCTGGGCTCTACAGCAAAATCTGGATGGCGAAAATCGAAATATTTCCACGCCTCTCCATCCGAAGGATGTGACAATTCTCCATCGTCCTTTGTGCGTTCTTCGTTGTGCCACGTTATGTGTTCTGCTGTATTCTGAGACATATACATCCTCTGCAAGCGCTTTGTGATCGGCAAGTAATGCATATACTTGTAAGGACGTCATTTTCTAGTTGACTTTTCTTTTTTCCTGACTTCCTTGTAACGATCCGCATTACAGAAGCGGCAACTTTCTACATCCTCGTTCTCCTTGTAGTACAACATGCATCCGTTGCGACAACAATCTATCTTGTCGTACCCCAGTCCCAGTTGTCGGACCATCATCTTCGACTTGTAGAAGTTTTTTGGAAGCTCTTTTGATTTCTTTGGTAACACCTCCTTCATTAGTTGTGTAATCCGATCATAGCAAGTTTGTGGCAAGTTAAAATCGGACTTTATGTTCAACAACTGCATCGTCACTGACAGTACGGAATGTGGATCACAACCAGGATATAAAGAAGTTTCAGCATCCTGAAACATATCATAGAACTCCTTCGCCTCGGGATTAGGATCCTCCGGATCAAAATTAGGCCTTGCCGCGTCGTACACCATATCTCGTGCAAGGTTCTGCACGTCTCCATAATCAACGGAGCTTTCGTCGTCATCGACGACAAAATCCGCTGCAGCATTATCATCAAAAGCATAAGTAGCAGCATTCGCAACCTGTCTTTCGGCATATAGTTAACCTTGCGATGACCACAGGCCGTAATCACGTACGAAACCCTTACGGGTCAAATGATCTCTTACACTCACCACTTCTTCGTAACGTCTATTGCGACAATTACGACATGGACACTTGATTTTGTTACCGTCCATAAACTGAGCTTTGCGCATAGCATACTTAAGAAACACTTCTATGCCTGCCTGAAAATCGTCACTCACATCTATTCTGCTCTCGTGTTGTCGTTTGTACATCCATGTACGATCAACAAAATAACGATCCATCAAAGATTAGATGTAAAAATCTGTATAGTAAGACAAACTAAACAAAATTAGTATATAATCATGTAACTGGTGGATCCGCTAGTATTCTAGCTCGAGAAGAGAAAAATCTAAATACAGTTGTTACTAATAGTTAGATACCGATAGTGCGATACCGATACCGATACCGATAGTGCGATACCGATACCGATATCGATAGTTCGATACCGATAGTTCGATACCGATAGTGCGATACCGATACCGATAGTGCGATACCGATACCGATACCGATAGTTCGATACCGATAGCATGGTTTAAAGTATCGGCCGATACCGATCCGATACGGTTTGGCATGTTCCGATCCGATACCAATCGATACCAAATATTGACCGATACCGACTATGGGGGTCTTTGTTCCGGTCAATTCGGCAAAACCAATCGGTAAGGGTGACTACTATTTTATATAATTTCAAAACTACTAAGAAATAACGCTGAAATACTTAAAATTATGCCTAAATGTATAAAATATATGTTTTTAAATATAAATAATTTATTAATAATTATTTGTTTTTCGATACCAAAGTCCGATACTCCGATACGATACTGCCGATACTACCGATATCGCCGATACCAATACTCATAGGAATAGTCCGAAACCGATTCCGATACTGATATTGTGAACCTTGACCGATAGTGCGATACCGATACCGATAATGTGATACCGATACCAAACTGAGTCAATCTATCTATTTCTAAATTGCAAGAGTCCACTTCTAAGATATGGGAGCTATATCCTAAATATCTAGTCTAAAATTAACTTGGTTAGGATACTAGAGTGTCCTTATTATCTAGCAAGCACTACCTTAGTCTAGTCACACTAGCATTAATTACCTATAATTCCTACCATGTCTACAATCACACATTACACCCCAAGCCGTCCTGCATGCTAATAGGCATGGTAGACCTGCCTTTCATTCCTCACTCTCTAAAGCACACATACACATATATATGTATATCACAGTTAGATGTATAGA
Source organism: Iris pallida (assembly GCA_029216955.1). Classification (NCBI taxonomy): domain Eukaryota; kingdom Viridiplantae; phylum Streptophyta; class Magnoliopsida; order Asparagales; family Iridaceae; genus Iris; species Iris pallida. Next base: position 22,504 of record JANAVB010042385.1, on the reverse strand, counting down.
CCATGAACCCAAACACTGACTTATGCAGATGAAGAACTCGCACTGTCCTTAACACAGTGAACATATACACCATGAACCCAAACTCCATATTCATATTTACTAATCCAAACACCACCAAACTAATGGATAACACCCAATATGGATAACACATTATTTAGCCAATATATAAACTCAGATGAATTTGATAAGCAAAGCCCCCCGCCGCCCCCGACCAAAGCCCGCCGCCCCAAGCCCGCTGCCCAGCCCCCGACGCCCCCGCCCCAAGCCCGCCGCCCAGCCCCCGACGCCCCCGCCCCAAGCCCGCCGCCCAGCCCCCGACGCCCTCGTCCCAAGCCAGCTGCCCAGCCCCCGACGCCCCCGTCCCAAGCCAGCCGCCAAGCCCTCGACGCCCCCGCCCCAAGCCCGCCGCCCAGCCCCCGACGCCCTCGCCCCAAGCCCGAATGTCCCCAAGCCTGCCGCCCCCGCTGCCCCTACGTCGACACCGCGACACAGAGAGAGAGAGAGAGAGAGAGATGGAGGATTACCTTCGGGAGAGAGAGAGGAGAGGACGCCGACGCCGTTCACCTAAGCCGCACGAGAGAGAGAGAAAGAAAGAGAGAGAGAGGAGAGAGATTGAATTTGGGGGGAATGCTAAAAGTTCCCCTCGCCTTTTTATTTAAGTCTGGAACGTAAATTTAGCGACGGAATAGCGACTGCTCATAATCCGTCGCCAAGTAGTCGCTATTATTGATTATTCGACTGAATATCCGTTGCTACGTAGTCGAAGATATGTCCCGCCAATTCTCTACACAATTCCCGCCAAATAATCGACTACGTAGCGACGACTGGGGATCCGTCGCTATAACACCGACAGTCTAGCGACGGATGTGCGACCTTTTCTTCCCCTAAAATTAAAATAAAAATGGCAAAAGGCATGTAGTCAGTAATCAGTCGCTGAGCGGCCACGAAACCGTCGCTAACACCGACGAAAAAATTTCGTCGCTAAATATCCGTCGCTAATTGAGTGTATTTTGGTAGTGAATAGCAAGAACAAGAATATGATCTACAAGTATATGTATAATCAGATTTCTAAGCCATTCAGCTCCTGTACAAGTAGTATCCAAAGCTATCATTTCAGAGTCCATTGTACACCTAGCTATGATAGTTTGTTTACATGAACCCCAGGATATTGCATCTCCTCCTAGAGTAAAGACATATCCAATAGTGAATTTCACATCATGTGAATCTGTTACCCAATTTACATCTGAATAACTTTCTGTATTATCTGGATGTCTATTATAATAAAGTTTGTAATCTAGAGTGCCCTTAAGATATCTAAATATTGTTTCTAATGCTAACCAATGTGACCGATTTGGGTTACTGGAATATCTACTCAGTCTCCCAACAGAAAAAACAACGTCAGGTCTAATTTTATTTGTTATATACATAAGAGAACCTATCATATGTGAATATCTGTGTTGTTCTACAGGATAACTTTCATTCTTCTTGAGAATGATACTACTGTCATAAGGAGTAGGGACAAGTTTTTTGTCAAAATACTCAAATTTTGTTAGCATTTTCTCAATAGAGTGTACTAAGGATAGGGTATAACCCTCTTTGGTTTCCGACACTTGCATTCCCAAAATCAAGTTGGCTTCTCATAGATCTTTTATATCAAAATTTCTAAATAAATAATCTTTAGTGCTATTTATCAAGTCAAGGGAGGATCCAAGTATGAGAATGACATCTACAAACAAGCATAAAATAACACAGCTTTTACCTGTATTTTTAGAGTAAAAGCATTTGTCATACTCATTTGCCAAGAAACCACATTCTAAAATCACTTTATCAAATTTGTTGTGTCACTGTTTGGGAGCTTGCTTTAGGCCATAAAGATATTTTACTAATCTAAAAACTTTCTTTCTTGACCCTTAGCAATAACCTTCAGGTTGCTCCATATAGATTTTCTTCTTCTAAATCTTCATTTAAAAATGTTGTTTTTACATCCATTTGATGGAACAACATGTCATAAATGGATGCTAAAGCTAGAAGTGTTCTTATAGAGGTAATCCTAGCTACAGGAGAATATGTATCAAAATAATCTAGTTCCTTTTTCTGATTGAAACCTTTGGCTACTAATCTAGCTTTGTATTTCTCTATAGTACCGTCGTCTCTAAGCTTCTTTTTGAAGATCCACTTGCAATCTATGGGTTTACTACCTAAAGGTAGGTCTGTTAAAAACCAAGTACTATTCTCCATGATGGAGTTGTACTCATTGTTGATGGCTTCTTTCCAGAAAGGAGCATCGAAAGAAGATATTACTTCTTCATAAGTTGAGGGATCACCCTCAATCAAGTAGTTGAAAAAACCTTTCCCTAAATTTCTTTCAATTCTACCTCTTTTACTTCTTCTAGGTTCATATTTTGTTCATCTTGTGAACTAGATGAATGAATATGAGAACTAGTAGAAGGGACAAGAGAAGAGCTAGTAGGAGTGAAAAAAATTATATTCTTAAAAGGGAATATATTCTCAAAGTAAACTGCATCTCTAACTTCTATAATGGTGTTGTTAGAGATTTTATTTACTTCAGAATGAGTCACTAGAAATCTATTAGCTTTGTTATCTAAAGCATAACCTATGAATATAGCATATACAGTCTTAGGTTCAATATTTCTCTTTTTGGGTTCAGGAATTCATGTTTTTGCTAGACATCTCCAAACTTTGAGATACTAGATCCTAGGAGTTCTTCCTTTCATAATTCATAGGGAGTCTTATCCTTCGATTTATTGGGGATCCTATTTAGGATGTAGCAAGCTGTTAATAAGGCTCCACCCCACAGATTATCAGGAGCACCTGAGTTGAGAAGTATGACATTTACCATGTTTAACATAGTATAATTTTTTCATTCAGCAACTCCGTTAGACTGTGGTGAATAAGGAACAGTCACCTCATGAATTATTCTGTGTTCTTCACAAAAGCTAGTCATTTCGTTTGAGGTATATTCTCCGCCATGATCAGATCTAAGTATCTTAATCTTTTTCTCTAATTGGTTCTCAGCTTCAGATTTGTAAACCTTGAATCCATCTAAACCTTAATCTTTGGTTTTGAGAAGATAGGTATAACCATACTTTGAACAATCATCTATAAAAGTGATAAAGTATTTTCTACCGCCTCGGATCAAAACTCTATTAGAGTTACACACATCACTATGAACTAATTCTAGAAGGTCAGAATTCCTTTCTACTGATTTGGAAGGTAGTATAGAATGTTTGGCTTGAACACAAATCTCACACTTATGTTTATCATCTACTGGATACTTAGAAATAAGACCTAAGTTCATCATCCTTCTAAGAGAATCTAGATTTACACGACCTAATCTACCATGCCAAAAATTTGAGGGCTCTACATTGGAAATAATAAGAGGAGAATCTAAAATTTTATTGATAGTACTAAGGATAAAAATACCATCTTTTACAAATTATTTTCCAATAAAAGACTCATTCATAGAAAATTCTACTTTATTATTTTCCATTACAATCTTGAATCCTGATGCTACAAGAAGAGATTGATGAGAACATAAAATATTATGTTTTATCCCTTAATGTCTACTATTTTATGCTCATTTCATGACTAAAGGTACTCATTATATTTATATTTTGCTTTGGGATGCAATTTAGCTCCATTTTGCACTTAATGTCTCCAATTGCATCCTAAAACAAAATATAAATATAATGAGTACCTTTAGTCATGAAATGAACATAAATGGTAGACATTAAGGGACAAAAATATAATATTTTATGTTCTAATCAAATACCCCCGCACTTACCTTTTGTTCGTCCTCAGACAAAACTCCAATTTATTTATTTTCAAAATGATGCCATAAATAAAGAGTAAACCAAGTGTGTGCTGTCGTATGCACCCAAAAATAAAATATTTATTCTTAAAATTAATTGTAGAAGTGAGAGTAAGGATCGATCCCAAGGAGAGTAATTAGTATAATTTTATGCTATGTGAACAAGGATGGGAGAAGAGAGTTTTGAATATGAGAAAAAAAATTTAAGAAGAGCTAAAAATAATTAAAGTATTAAAATCAATCAAAGGAACAAATATTGGTCTCAGTCAACATTCACCATTGGATCTTAAAATTGATCATGATGCAAGCATAAATTAACTTATACTTTGAATATTTATCGTTGGAAGTATCTTTCTCTCTCTCTCTTAGGTTTAGTTAATTAAAAGCAAGCGATCTAATTAACTTTAATTACTAAATAATCTAAGACAAGCACTGAAGATTTAATCTAGCAATTTTTTAAAGAATCAAGAGATCGATGAAGCAAAACAACACAAGCACAAGCTGTTGTATTTAGTTTTGTCAAAAGTTTTTCTCCAAAGATCTAATAAAATAAAGCAGTTCATTAAATCTTGGCTGCTTCACAAATTAGAGAAATCAAACAATTACGGATTTGATATCTAAATAAGCCATAGATCGAAATAAATAATAAACTAGTAGGCCTCCTAATAATTAAACAAAACAATCATGAAGATGAGCATATAAAAATATTCAATACTCAAAGTATAAATCAAACAAATAAAAACAATTTAGATCTCACAAGTTTATTGATTCCGAGGCTTCCGTTTTCTTTGACCAACAAGACTTTTAGCCGCACATGTTCATCAAAACTTCAAAAGAAAAGTTGGGAAAGAAGAAGAAGATTTGTGTGTTGTTCTTTCCTCATGATTGCTACCCCTTTTATACACTCTAAATTTGTTGTTTGAAGCCCACAATATCTCCCCACAAATCCTCTAAGGGCTCGTTTGGATCAAGTTTTTGTATTCCTAGGAATAGGTTTTCAATTCCTTTTCCATGGGAAATGAATTCAACATTCCCATATCCATGTGTGGTTAGGTTGGGAATATGTAGTTCAAATTTTTAAAAATTTTCATCTCCATGTTTGGTTTACAAAGGGATATAAATATTAATTTATTTAGTTTTCCTTTAATACCCTTTCATTAATTTTATGATGATTTACATGTTTAGGATAGAAGTTAAAAATTTGAAAATATAAAGAGGGTATACTGTCCAAACAAAATAGTCAAACATCATTCCTAGGAAAGCAAATCTATTCCCAAGGGGGGGCTTGGGAATAGCTTTCCCAAGTCAATGGGAATAGCTTTCCCCCCAAGCCCCTCATATTCCCTCTTCATTCCCAATCCTAAACATACCAAACATGGGTAAGGAATTCGAAACCCATTCCCAAGCCACAAAAACTTGAACCAAACACCTCCTAAAAGTTACAACTTCTCAAACAATAAAACTAGGTTATAGAACAAGTAGGGAAATAGTTATTTTGGGTTCTTATTTTTGTTCACAACATCTTTGACTCAACTTCAAGCCCGATGTCGTCCATGGTGCAGCCTGAATCATGGAAAACTCAAAATATGAAAGTTGTAGATCTTTGTCTTTGCTTTCCAAATATTTTTGAATTACCTCAATTGTACTTTGGGGAAGAAAGTTATGCCCATTTTGGTAAAATATGTAAAAATTGTCCAAATTTATAATTTAGCTCCAATTTGCACTTAGTGTCCCTAATTGCATCCTAAAGCAAAATATAAATATAATGAGTACCTTTAGTCATGAAATGAGCATAAAATGGTAGACATTAAAGGATAAAATATAATATTTTATGTTCTCATCAAATATCCCACACTTAACTTTTGTTCGTCCTTGGATAAAACTCTGATTTATTTATTTTCCAAAATGACAATCAAGGTTGTAATACCATAAATAAAGAGTAAACCAAGCTTTTCAAAACTCATAACATATCATGAAAGTATATTCTTAGACAACTTCTAGTACTTAGTAAGTATTTTTACTTGAAGATAGAGTAAACTAAATTGGTAGACCCTCACGGAAATAAACACTCAACTCTCTTCTGTTTGAAGGTTATGTGTTTCGCTCAAATTCATTCCAAAAGAAATAATCTATCATAAACTTGCACATCTTCTCATTCTCCACCACTTGGACTACATGGATGACACAAGTCATAAGAACTTTTCATGGGTTGTAATGAGGCTTAGGATAAAGGTGGGATATATTTGGGAGTGTAGCTCAAAAGCCATCAAAACTAGTGGAGCAAAAATGATTTAACTAAAGCATAATATATACAAACATGTAAAATCAATCACCCCATTCAGTAACTTCTTCAATTTGACTTGAAAGCATTCAACATACCCCTTTATTGGAATTTTAGGAGGAATTATGGATATGGTTATCGAAAGTAATTTCCTCCATCATTTTTTCTTTTATTACTTCTTCTTTCGATTTTTTTCTCATTTTTTCTATCATTTTTCTCTCTCTTTTTTTTTCATTTTTTACAATAATGGAACTCAATAATTTGAGAATAAAAATATGTAGCCAACCTAGAAATTTAGATACCCCCACACTTATTTCTTATACACCTATACATATCATAATGCTCCACCAGCTTTCCGGCTTGGGTAAGGACTTACTTTTTCAGGTTAAAGCTTGTAATATGGGTTCACAAAAATAAAAGCAATAAGGCAAGGGGTTCAACCAAAAGAAAAATAATTTCAGGATAGGCTATTTGGCTTAGTAGCGTATAACAAAGAGGGCCTTAATCATGTTCATGTATGCATGTGTCGATGTGACCTCGAAGAGAATAAAAGCAAGTTCTAGAGAAATAAATCTATGGAAGAATATCTCTCATGAAAAAATAATGAGACTGATGTGTCTGTCTAAGGGCTCAAAACCTCACCAACTTTTGTCTATCGAAATTTATTCACTACCATTTTGAAGGAAAATAACTAGACTAATTAAATCTAAGTTGAAAGATTACTTATTCAATCATGTTATGAAAATTTCAAACTTAGTTGAATCTTGTGCATGATATACACAACCAAAATTATTGAAAACTACAAAAAACAAAACTCATTTTTTTGAGAGAAAGAATCAAATAAAATAATATTTCTTAAAATAATTTAAATCCCCTCCCCCACACTTAAACTGACATTGTCCCCAACGTAAGGCTAAATGCAAATAAAAGGCAAAAATAAACAAAAATAAAAATACAAGAATAAGAACAAACTCTCCTTGGGTTGCCTATGTTTATTGTAGTATATGTGCCTCCCTTCAACCAATATCAGTTGGATCCTCAAGGTTCAAAGCTTGGACAATCAAATGAGCCAAATGGCTACATCAATTAATAGGCTAGAGGCACAAAGTTCAGGAAAACTACCATCTCAAACGTTAGTAAATCCGAAAGAAAATGCAAGTGCAATCGTTTTGAGAAGTGGTAAAGACATTGACATTCAAGTAAAAGAAGCACCTACATTATCAAAACAAGAGGAAGAGAAAACAACTGTTGCAGATACTAACTTCCCCAATGATGATGAGGTACCCAATTGTAAGTTTCCACCTCTTTCTGATTATAAGCCAGTACCTCCTTTTCCTCAAGATTTAGCAGAATCTAGGAAAATTGAACAGAATAATGAGTTATATGAGACATTTCATAAATGTGAGGTAAATATTCCACTTTTAACCGTTATCAAACAAGTACCTTGTTATGCTAAATTTTTAGAAGAATTGTGTACAATAAAGAGAAAACAAAAACTTAAAGGATATGAAAAGGTGAAAGTAGGGGAGAATGTTTCTGCAGTAATTTAAAGTAAACTCCCTACAAAATGCAAAGATCAAGGAATGTTTATTATCCCTTGTAAGATAGGTAATAATAAATATGAAAAAGCCAAATGGCTACAACCACGATAATAAGGGATCCACTAACTAAATTTCTCCTAACTGACGGCACATAAAGTACATCATGAAGAGGCAAAATTTTTCCTGATATCATCTGCAAATCTATTCTTCCTCTTCCTAGAATCTGTGCCGTTGAGCCATCTCCTAAGGTTATGCCTCCTCCACCTGATTTCTGATAGTTTAAAAAATAGGAGCGATCAAATAAAATATGAACATTAACTCCAGAATCCAACGACCAATCATCAGAATGGTAAGAAATATTGACTAAATATTTAAGTCATAGACTTGAAGGAACTAGAAGACCTATTCAGAATCATGTTAGCTTCTGGTTTGGCTGGGCCTTTCTCCTGTAAGGGGTCTTAACAGCTTCTTTCTTTCTGTGGAAGCAGTCATAGGACAGATGGTTTGTTCTTCCACACACCAAACAACATTTATTCTGATCCTAAGTCTGACTAAAATTTCTAGGTCTATGGTTTTGTTGGTCTTAATGGTTCTCGTGGTGAGGCTGAAAGTTCATCTTCTTCTTCTTGAAGAAGTTCTTCTTGGGTTTGAGATGAGAATTAGACTTGGGTTTGTCTTGGGATTCTACAAGGTTTACCTTAGCCTTAGACTCAAACTTAGGTTTAGACCTTAACTAATTTATTCTTCTGTTCTACTTCTCTTTAGGACTTGTGCAAAGGTAATCTCTCCTTGTATGTGGATAAGTTCTTTAGCAGTATCAGACCAAGAAGGAGGGAGCTTATTTATCAGGCAAGCTATTTTATGCTCATTAGAGAAGGTTGTGCTTTTGACTTGAATATGCCTAATGTATTCTTAGAATTCATGGATTTGATCATGTCACGACCCGCATCCGCTTTTCGGGATACAAGTGAGTGTGCAAGTCTAACCTACGCCGCATTGTTGGCGGTAGTATGCTATGTCACGACCCGCTTCCGAATATTCGGATACGTGTCGGACACATCCAGCCTACACTATAAGACACAACATAGTAAGCTGTTCTAAACCTTTAATTATCTTTAAATTATATTATATTGAATCGGATTAATCACATCATCTATACGAGAGAAACTAGAATAGGTCCAAAATGTTGGCCCATTGGTCATATGGTCAACCTGATTTTAATAATTGATCAAAACTCTGTCTGGATATACGAAGCTTGTTGGGACATCTCAGCTCCTTGGACATAAGCAAGATTGGATATTCACTTCATTCAAGACTGAAGATCTGTTTGCCTACTTGAGTCTGTATTTCCTATGCAATGTAATTTTCTTTTTATTTCAGTCTAGGAATACATTGTACACCGAGTCGTACTGGCAAATAGGCTATTCCCAAAACAGTTCAAAATGTTTTTAAAATGACCTATCAAATTGTTTACAAAAAGGTTTTCAAAAAGGTTTTCAAAAATCACCAAAACCTATTTTAAAAACCCTAACCTAACCCTGACAGAACTCGGCCAGAGTTCGGCCAGAGTTCGGCCAGAGTTCGGTTGGTGGCCGTTTTGATTTTGAATTCTCTGGAACTTGGTCCTCCTGCAGTTGCGGATTTGACCGAGATTTGCTCATCGAGTTCTGCCCGAATTCTGCCCGAATTCTGACAGAGTTCTCCCTTTGGAAATCCTATAAATAGAGAAGTATTTCGATCATTTCAATTCACTCATCACTTTCAATCTTCTCTCTATCTAAAAAGCTTTCTGCCTTCCAAAGAGTTTTCTAGAGCTTTCATTTTCAGATCCCAAGCCAGTTACAATCCTCTAGTCGATTTGCCAGTGCGGTACGGTCTAGAAGTTTCTGAGAGATTGTAATCAGAAGGCTTGATTGAAGAATACCTCTTCACATTTGAAGTTGGACGAGTTCTTCGTATCAAAGCTCGCGTTGTAGAAGTTGCAAGGACTTCGTAAGAAAACTTGCGATTTTTCCTATAGTGGATTCAAACTGGTAGCAAGAGTTCTACCGACTGGATTAGTCCTCAACAGAGGGATACCAGTATACATCGCTGTCTTTGCGTTTGCTTTCTGAACTCTGCCTTTACTTTATTTTCATCTGTGATTATATACTGTGATTGTGTTGCTAACTTTTTTTAATTAGCATTATTCCGCTGCCAACTCTATTCACCCTCCCTCTAGAGTATTACGCTTTACTATATCGTTCCTACACAAAATGTCACTTAGTTACAATCCCAAAGCAATAGTAAAATGGAAACAAATCCAGCAAAATGAATGTTAACTAATTATTACAAACCAAGTTCAAAAACGAAATGTAAGCTAAGCTATAGGATATTTTTCGGCAAGGACATCCTCTGGAATGTGGGCTAGTGTCTCAGTGGCAGGTCCATAGTATGAATTACAAAATAACTCCTCCTCGGTCAATTCACCTGCAACGATCCAATCAGGAATGGAGCAAAGTACAACCCTACAATTTACGCTACTGAACATGGCATGATAAGAATGAACTGATAAAGAAGACAGAGTTGGTTTGAAAGAAAAGGCAACATGCTTGGTTGGAAAATAAAAACAACATACTTAGGAGATTCTATAAAGTAATGACAACATGTTCAAGAGATACTTGTAAAACAAAGATAACATGTTTAGGAGATACTTGTAAAACATGTTCAGACTAGATAGGTAAAGTGCGGCTTTGAAAAAAGCTAGTATATACGTAATCGGCTAAAATAGGAGAACATGTAACATATAAATAAAGACAACTTGGGGGTACGACATTGAATACACGTGCACGATGTGCAGTCAAGCTCGGATACATGTACTACACTACAGGCTTTGATCACGTATTAACTAGACATTTCCCCCTTCCCAGTGTCGGTAATGTGTACAACTTGCAACATGTGATACAATTCTTGTTAAAGAGACTTGTTGCATGAGAAACATGTTATACTTGCAATCTTGGAATTTAAAGACAACATGCAATGAAAAGAAGATACAATTGGTAATAGAAGCATACAAATCATATTATGTACAGTTTTGTATGTTGTAGTGTACTTGCCTTGATTTACCGAAGGATTGATGTTAAATGTTGATTAGATGTCCAAAGTCCTCAAGCTGTAACAAGATATAATGTTTCTTAGTTTAAAAGTTAAGTGCTATCAATGTGTTGTGCTACTTACGGGGTCACGTTGTGCTACTTACGGGGTCACGTTGTGCTAGACATGGCACACTATCCTAATATTAAACATTAAGACTAACACAATATTTAATACACATCAAAATTAGGTTTTACTAAGTTAAAATCACAAGTCATGGATTACTTATCTTTTACAGGAATTTAATAGTAATTTAAAAATATTTTATTTTAATTATTAAACAAATAAAGTATTATGAAAAATGGTTCGACAATGTTCGTTTAAATAGTTAGAGATATCAATCGAACATGCTAGTATTTTTTTATTGGTCAAAATTAGGTAAAATAATAAAGGTATCAAGTTTGTAGAATTTTGGATAGAAATTATTATTTATAGAATTATTTGAATCAGAAACTATTTTAAAAAAATTATTTATAATTAATTGTTAATAAAAACTAATTTTTAACATACCAAAACTAACCTAAAATTAACATTTAAATTTATGCAAATGATCGACAGAAAATCTAGTATTTGATTCTGAATTTTATTTAATTTTATAACACTGTTTAATATTTACTAAAAATTAATATACATAAAATACATTAAATAGTACTTTCAGTTTTTAATTAATAGAAAATATAAATAATAATATTTAATGCTAAAAAAATTATAAAGAAATACTACATCTGAAAACACTAATTACCAGTATTTTTCATCACACAAATACAATATATAATTATCAAAATACAAGAAAATATATAAATACATAAATACATAAATACTACATACAATAATACCATAAATAATATAATATATATTATCCAAAAATAAGCTTAGCATAGGATTCAAACTCGGGTCTGTCAGGACTGGATCCTAGGACCGGTTTGGTGGCCACTGGGCCAAGAATAATTTTGTGTTAGCATAAGGGATCCGCTTGGATTTAAAATATACCAAGGCTAGAGTTTAGTTCTTACCGAGGAAGAATAAGAAGGTGGTTCGTCGGTTGTCGGCGAAGCTTGGCTCGTCGGTGCGGCTCGGTGGCTCGGGTCGCTGGGTTGCTCAAAAGGAAGAAGATGGTAATGCTTAAGTTTTGTCTCAATGTTTCTCTTTTTATAGAAAAATAAAAAAAATTTACGAATGGGAAGGGTCAGAGGTTACGGAATGGAAAATGTTATGAGTTACGGAATGTAAGTGGTTGGAAGTTACGAAATGTAAGAGGTTGAAAGTTACAGAATATAAGAGGTTGGGAGTAACGAATGTAAGAGGTTGTGAGTTACAGAATGTAAGAGGTTGAGAGTTACTTAATAGGAATGGGTTTATGGGCTTGAGTTTTGGGTTTGGATGTGAAAAGAAAAATGGGTTTGGACTTGGATAAAATGAATGGAAAATATGATATTTATAGGCTTTGCCCCAAGCCATAGGCCTAAGAATATATGGATAATTAATCTGGGCTATTTAGTTAGCTAGGTTCAACCTTTAACTAACTTTGAATTTTTTTAGAAATAAATTGACTAACCATCTCAATAATCATATGCTACTTAGTCCTAAATCTAGAACCTTTTAAATACTAATTAACCAATCCACCTTTCTATACCTAAAGCTCATAGCTGATTGTGAACCAATATTTTATATAAGGCTGAGACAAAGATGAGTCAAATAGCTGAGCTTGGTCGGCCTAATAAGAATATTAGAATTCTTATAGCTGTTAATAGTCACTAATTCCATTCTCCTAAAGAAAAGCTTAGTTGAAAATTATACTCTTAATAAACTTAATAAAACTAACTAGTTTTGGAGAAACAAATTTAAATTAGGATTTGGGGGTTACACGTTTTCTACCCCATAATGAACAAGTGGTCATAAAATATATCTTTATTTTCTCATTCACAACAACTAAATCATTTACAATATTCACAAGATTATATTTGAATAAAATACAATATCTTATAAAATATTGAATACGACTATCAACACATCTATCTAACTAGTCTTCTAGGGTTGATCTCATAATATACCTATGTCTCCCCCAATGGTCCAAAGCATAGAGTAGCCGCAACTAATCTGAAAAATGGTTTACAGTCAGGAATGAAACAAGTACACATATGACAAGCTATTCAAAATATGATAGAATTTACAAAACATGAAAATAGCATATGAGATATAAATTAATAGGTAAAACTGACATCATGCTTTAGCAAGGAAGGAAACAGATAAACTCTATAACAAGATATAGCAACTAGAAGGAAACATATAAATATGATGACATGGCAGGTGATGACGAAAAACAAGGTAACACAAGTGAATCGACACCTATCTAAGTATGTTGAAATATCGTGTTCGACATGTGAACGACTAATGGATAAATCTGACAAACCGTATGTGTTGTGTGCGACTGCTATTCTTCACAAAAGACCATGGGATGGAAATGTAGTTCACACGTCTACTGAGATATTTTTCGCCCGACTAGTACTCGTGGATTCAATAAGACGAACAAATTAATCATTGTAAATACATTAGTCACGAAATATAATAGGTAAGAAATCCATAATACTAACACCGTGTATCAAGCGTGTCAGCAAAACAGAAAATGGATATGTATAACATGTAATGAAAAAACTATCAGAAATTGAAAGCAATCAGTATATGTACTTCCATGGGGTCCTTAGCTGGTGAAATCGATAATTCCATTGAGTTCCGAATAATCTGAGTGGCTAGGGTCGATATAAAGAAGTCGAAGGTCATAAGAAAATATGGATACGATTAGTCACGATTTAGGATTTAATATTGAAGAGCAATTTGCATAAATAACTATTTATAACTATTTTAGAAATTATTATATGATTTGAATATATATATATATATATATATATATATATATATATATATATATATATATATATATATATATATATATATATATATATATATATATATATATATATATATATATATATATGGGTCGTTCTACAATACATCCGCTGGAAATGGATGTATCGATACATCCGAAATCTGGACCGTTGGATGTTGATCCAATGGTTCGGATTGAATAATAGTGTAGAAACATCATTTAATGCTGATTTAGACTTTTGACCTGTTGGTAACTTGCTTTAGCAGGTCATTCTTCACTTTAATTTTTTCAATGAACACCCTAAATTAATTCATATTTACTCTCTCAAAAGTCCATCCAATTTAATATTTCGTATTATATTTTTTTTGGTTACAGGCCGTCGTGGTGGTGGTATTGGTGGTTTTGGTGGAAAGAGAAACAGAGATGAAGATGGAAATAAGAATCGGTCCGGATCGCGTCGAACGTCGTCGAGCCCTCCTAGAACAACGAGGAGTACCAGCTGCGCTGTGAAGAATCGGTTCGCTTCGCGTCGGACATAGTCGAAACCTTCTCGAACAAGAAGTATTAGCGGCGCCGCTCTAATTTTACTGTCCATGCCATTGTCAGAAATCTTATTTTTCATCTAATAATTTAATATTTTGTTAATAAAGCTACATGTCACGGTGGTGGTTGTGAACTGAGGAAAACCTGCTTTTGAGGTCGGGCGGATCATCTTGTCACATATTTTTAAAAAAAATCTGTATTGATCGGACGAATTTTTTTACTTTTCTAATGATAATATTTTCGAAGAGAATATTTTATTTGGATGGTGAACGGCCATTCTCTTTGCTTTTAACACGGAGAATGGCCATTCTCTTTGCTTTTAACACGACGAATGGACGGAGAATGGCCATTCTCTTTGCTTTTAACACGGCGAATGAACGGAGAATGGCCATTCTCTTTGCTTTCTACACGGCGAATGGACGGAGAATGGCTGTTCTCTTTGTTTTTAACACGGAGAATGGCCATGCTCAAGGAGAATGGCCATTCTCCGTTACTTTAACATGGAGAATGGCCATTCTCCGTTCTTTGAAAACGGAGAACGGACACTCTCTGTGCTTTTAACAAAGTATGGTACATTTAGGACTGGAAATGTTCAAGTATCTCATATTTTTTTCACCAAATATTTACAGTATTTTTAATATCATTTACCATAGTACATTCATTTTATATTAAATCATTTTCAAGATAATCCGAATATCATTTTATCAGGCTTCCACTGTATGGCTGAACAAAATTTCTTGCGAATGTTTGAATATAATTAACCTACTATCAAAGAGAATTTTTCTTACATTACATTATGCCTTACACTGGCATCGACTTCATACTGATGGCATCGATGTACTGATGGCAATAACAAAGGATGAACATACAGGATTACAATTATGTTTCCGCAATAACAAGGGATGAACATGCATGATTACAATTTTGCTTCAGCAATAACAAGGGATGAACATGCACTGCATCGAATTCATACTGATGGCATCGATGTAATGATTTTTTACAGAAAGCAAAACATATTACAATCAAATAAAGTTTCAGTGATCCCAGGAATGCATCCGTAATGAGGCCACCTGTAAACCCTAGCAATGCACCCAGGACTCACGAAATCTGTGATGGGCATCTGCAAATCAAAGGAATACACCAAAATATCAATATCATCTATCAAGGCCAACTGCCAACCAAATAAACGCTTCAACCAAAAAATTATAATCAAATTAAGTATACTTCATTCCAAGTCCAATAAACTGCATAATTCACGTTACAGTAATCTGTCCAATCCACGTTAGTAATTCAACATAGAACCTGCATAATTCACAATACAATAATCCAAATAAATATCAGACCTACTCTAAATTCAAGACCATATTATATTTTCAAAACAAATTACGAACTATGCACTGAGTACAAGCGAAAAGTTTAGTCTTACAATATTTCAAACACAAAATTTAGTTTGTCCGCCATGACCAACAAATATTCAGAACAATATTACAAGTCAAATATTACTTCCACATTGAAATAAGAGACATTCAAAACTCAAAAGATGAATCTTCATAGACGTCTCCATCTTCTTCTTCTTGTTTCTTTTTTTTTCCTACTTCTTCTTTCTCAAAATATCCTTCACCTACACCTTGAGGGACGGATGAAGAAAAATTATAGTCAGTATTGACTCACTTTATAGGTAGAAATGACATCCAGAAACATAAATAGAAGTATCAAAGTGATGGCTAGCATTAAAGTGTCAATGTGCACAGTCTATATTTTTACATAAGATTTTGGGCTAGCCCCATTTACCTTCTTCACGAGGGAAGGAAAATCTTATTCTTGGTCAGCAAATTCAACCTCTATCTGGTTAATCTTATCCAGAATCAATTTCTGGTTGTCGGATATAGTCTTCATCTCTTTGAAGACATTCTCAAAGTTTGCAGCAACAAAATTGTATAGATCATCAACCCTGTCCTTAGTGTTTTTGATTCCATAAGTTGATGGTTTTCCAGATGTTGATGGTTTGCTTGCAGCTGCTGCCCGTTTTCCAAACATTCGAGTAAAGGTTAGTTTTCTCATGGGGCCTTTGTTTTTAATATAAACATCCCCTGCTAAGCTTGGGACAGAATGTTTATTAGCCATCGAGCATACAAATCCTCCGAAAGGGAGAGCTGTCCTTGCAGTTGGTTTTCCCACGAGATGCATCATTCTACTGAACATGTAGGAACCTATATCCATCCTTTTTTTCTTCCCCATATAATAAAAAAATTTACTCTCTCGGGATGGATGGAAAACTCATGTCCAGTAGGGTTGAGTGTTTGAGATACGTAGGCATGCAATAATTTATACAAAATTTTTAATTGATCTTTGTATACATTTTGAGGGGTCTTGGCACCCATTGAAACACCTGTAATATCATGAATTGCATCCGTCATGGAAACATTATCAATATCTTTCATATCAAACTCAGGAACTGGATCAAATCCATAAAATTCGTTGATGACAGCAGCATTTATCCTAATCAGTTTTCCTCTCAGAAACACCAGTGGTTGATCCTCTTCTTTTTCTTTAATTTCAGCCGGAAGATTTGAGTAAAATTCTCTTACTATTGTTTGGGAGATTTTCTCAAGACAGGATTTGTTCAGTTTCTCCAATTGATAGAATTTCAATATATCCAGGAAAGCTTCATCTTCGACATCATCCATCTTAATTGATCTTTCAGGCATAACAGCCTTTTTGTTGAAATATTTAATGTATATCTTCTTAGTTTTAGAGTCTTTAAATTTTTTTACCTCCTCTCCAGCCTGGGACTTATCTGATGATTGCTCTTCCTCTTCATTTTCCTCTTCTGATGAGGATTCAAAATCCACAGAGTACGCTGATGACTCTGTATCCATTGCCACCTTAGCCTTCGCTTGAGTACGCCTTCGATCTTCATAAGTTGAGTCTTCCGACGACTCTGTATTGAAGATAGATTTTCTGGTCTTTGTCGAGCAATGAGTGTTTTTAGCCTTTTTTGCACGTGGCTTGGCTGCCGCCTCCGCTTTCATCGTCGCTGCCGCCGCCGCTGCTTCCGCCGCTGCCCTTTCGGCCTCTACCCTAGCGACCATAATCTTGGTTTTCGCCGCCCTTGCAAGTTCTGCCCTTCGGGCCTGTATCGCATCCCTTCGTGGATCCTTCCCCTTCGGCGACGGTCGTTGTTTCTTCGGCGACATTTTGATTAGAAGAGGGTTTGGGAGAGGGTTTGGGAGAAGGAAGAGGGTTTGAGAGAAGAAGAGGGAAAGTTCGACCGTCTTATATGACCTTGGGAAGTGGAAAAAAATTAGAATAGTTTTGAGTCTTAAATTAAATTTATTACTATTATTACTAGTATAAGACGGTCGAATTTATTACTATTAAATTTAAAAAACTACTTTCCAAAATTAAATTTATTACTATTATTACTAGTATATATCCATGTGAAATCACTACATAAACCTTTGGGATTTTGAGACCTTAATTTTAAAAAATTCTTTTCCAAAATTAAATTTATTACTATTATTACTAGTATATATCTACGTGTTCCGTATAAATTATTGAAAAATTTGGCAGAAAAAACGTGGTGGAAACATATTTATTTAAAAAAATTTGACAACATATTTAAGAATGTGAAGTTTAAGACTCAATATTTCCATTTTACGAATATTTGATTAAATTTTTGAAAATAAGAAGACTATGTACTTGAAAAGAGTAAAATTGAAACACTCAATGTTGTCCTCTATTTTACTTTGTAATCATATTTAAGATGGATTTGACGGCAAGATTGACGCTGGCAGCATAATCAATTCTATGACATAACAAGTCATTGATGGGGATATCGTCGCTGGTATATTGATTTGACGTAAAAAGATTTGTTAATTATAAAGAGCAATGCTATAGTTAGCAAATGGGTGTAAGTTGTAAGAAGGTTGTAAAAGTTTGATTGTAGCCGAAACCAAATTGAGTTAACAAAATATTATATTTCATTAAATCCCAACTTCGTCGCCGGAACATTCTCCAGAGAAGTATACAAGAGGAGGACAAAAAACTGTAAAACACGGAAAAAAAAGGGTCTAGCCCTCACTGGCCTCCCGGAGGATCTCCGCAAAGTCCTGCAGGGTGCGCACACCCGCCCTATGGCACAGGCGGCGAAACGCTTCCCTCTTCTCCAGAGAATCCCGTTCCTCCGGAGTGATCGGCAACAGGTCAAAGTTTGGCGCCGGATGAAGAGGTCGAGCGATGACCTCCAGTGACAACCTGCAGGCGGTCAGAAAGTTTGCAGCCGCTGCCAGCCAGTCATGGGCCGGAGGCGGCGCAGAGGGTGCTCCATGCGAAGGGGCTCGACGACGACTGGAAGAAGGCTCTGGCAATGGTTCCCAACCAGATGATCTTTTTGGAGCCATGTTAAATGTGCAACCTACTCAGATGAATCGGGACCCCTATGTATATATATACACGTTCCTAACCGACTCTTCCTATTCCTTATTGGAAGTTGGAATATAATGTTAAAGTTACAACCAAATGCTTACAACACTCTTACAACCTTCACCCATTGCTGACATGTGGGCCATGTCATCAATGGGTGAAGGTTGTAAGAGTGTTGTAAGCAAGCATTTGGTAGTAGACTATAAGAGACATTATTGATGTCTTATTCCAGGCTTAGTTGGTTGTGCTGTTTGGCTTTTACATGGAAGGCCTAGGTTCGAGTCTAGTGTTTGGGTTCTGTAGAATTTTTCTATTGTTAACATTTTTTGGGTGCTATTATATGCTTTTAACTTAGTATGGAACAATTTTTGGGACTGTTAATGGCCATTCTCCGTTCCTCTAACACGGAGAATGGTACATTTAGGACGGATATAGGACAGAGAATTGTACATTTAGGACGTCGAATGGTACATTTAGGACGGAGAATGGTACGTTTAGGAATGTTCTGTAGGGTTGTGAATTTTAAATAGTTTGGCTGTTTAGTTTTGTTTTGAATCTATATAAATTGGTTTTGAAGGCTCGTGAAGATGAATTAGTTTGGCTGTTTGGTTGTTAATGGTCATTCTCCGTTCCTCTAACACGGAGAATTGTACATTTAGGACGGCGAATGGTACATTAGGACGGAGAATGATAGATGTAGGACGGAGAATGATAGATGTCGGACGGAGAATGGTCCATATAGGACGGAGAATGGTACATTTAGGACTGTTGTGTAGGGTTGTGAATTTTAAATAGTTTGGCTGTTTAGTTTTGTTTTGAATCTATATAAATTGGTTTTGAAGGCTATGAATTAGTTTGGCTGTTTGGCTGTTAATGGCCATTCTCCGTTCCTCTAACACGGAGAATGGTACATTTAGGACGGAGAATTGTACATTTAGGACGACGAATGGTACATTAGGACGGAGAATGCGGAAAGTTGGACGGAGAATGATACATGTAGGACGGAGAATGGTCCATATAGGATGGAGAATTTATTTTGAATAAGGTAAAATCTGTGTTGGGAAATGGCGAAATCTCTTGGATATGATTACACTGAGATGTTGTATTAATGGTAAAATCTGTGTTGGGAAATGTCGAAATTTCAAAAGTGAGCCGTCTTCGGCGTCATTATATCACAGTCCATTTTATTTATAAAAAAATAATCATGTTAAAAATTAGTATTGACAAAAGTAAAACTTGCTCAAAATGGAGAATCGAACTTATAAAAAATATCTTGTATGTAGACTAGTGAAAAATATATACTCCTCCGTCCCAAAAATATAGTCTCACTTTCCTTTTTGGTTTGTCCCATATTATAGCCCATTTCTTTTTATATAATGGATGTTTGTGGAGTAATTTACAAATTTAGCCTTATTTAAACTGCAATTATATCAAGATAAACTCTACAATTCTCTATGCATTTAAGAGTTGTATTTTGAAAATATACTTGAGCTCTAATGATGGATACTGAAAAGACACTTTAGTTTATATTGCCTCCAAAATTCAAACTAAAATTTGCCAAAATATTGTCTCCAAAGTTTAATGGCATTCATTAACCCAATTAGAGATCACAATAAGTACAAAAGCAAAATTCAAAACATCTATAAGGGGCATATTGGAGAGATTTTGTTTTGTTGGACATATTAATTGGATTTTCTTAATCTTGGTGAAAATAGAAATAGGACTATATTTTTGGGACGGAGGGAGTATAAAGAAATGCATGCATGCATGCTAGTGTTTTCACCATTAACCCCAGTAATGATAGATCGCATCTAATTCATTATACCACTCGTACACAGGTTCTCCTGGTACTGGGATTACATTATCAAAGGGTTTTTTAAACGTCTGAATTGAATAACAAATTTTCCAAAGTTCGTCGTCGAAGATCACGTTGAAGCACCCACGTATGTCGAGCAGGCGAAGTCCCTTGCAGTTGCATATGATAGATCGCAGCGTGTCTCCATTGAACATGCCGAATCCCATATGTAGGTGCTCGAGACGCGGCATCGAATTAGCCACGGCCTTTTCCTCCGCCTCGTTTTTCGTGTCCAGCACGAACATGTTCCTGAGCATGAAATCCGGAGGGGGCATGTTCCTACTCAGCTTGACCAGACGGCGGCAATAATTTTCGGCGGAAATTATTCCAGTCGACGTGATGTAGAGGCAGTAGCTAATGTCGAGTTCTTCCAGCACAGGAAGAAACTCCAAGTGTCTCACGAAAGTTTCATCACTCACGTCGCACTTCGGAATGTGCAGAACCCTTAGAAATTTTCTACTGTATTATAAAAATAGAAAAACATCAATAGAAATTAACAAAAGTATACGTAAAATTTTGTAATAGAAAAAATAAAGTATTAGAATAAGACCAAATAAAATTTTGCACTGGCCTTAAACATGAAAAAGAGAAGGCTGCTTCGTCGAGCTTGTATGCGGAGAGGGACCCTAGATGTCCCTCACTGCGAGCCACGAGCTTCATTACGGTCAAACTAATCTCAGCGGTTTTCTGGGTCCTCCGGCACCACTGTACCAAGTCGACGTTGGACCAATAGTCTAAGGGACCGTTGAGCGCCTTCCACCACGAACGACAAACTGGGGCCACGTTGCACATTACCTCGTCCGCCGGCATCCCCGACAGTACCAGTATCATCGAAAGAATCTCGGTAGGGATGACGGCCCATCCGCTGCAGTTGATCTTGCTCCTTTCCATTGCGACTGTTCTTCTTCTTCTTTCCTTTGTTTCTCTCTAGTCGGATGGGTTCTCTTCTTTGGAAAAGGCTATTTAACCCTCGTTTACGCGGGTGTATGTAACCCGCTCGTGGAGGGGTGTGTCCGAACAAGTCACGAATCTATTGGGAAATAACGGTAATGCCACTGTATTAATATTAGCAATTAGTCGTTTGGGCTCCCAACATATTTGGGTGATGCCATCTCCTATTATGTGGCATCTGACATGGCAGATGACATAACAGCTGACATGGCAAATTTTAACCCCAAAAATTAATTACCCAAATTTTTTTAATGTTAATGTTAATGTCAATATTAATATTAATGTTAATGCTAATGCTAATGTTAATGTTAATATTAATGTTAATATTAATCAATGTTAATTTAATATTAAATTATTTATTTACTATTAATGTTCATTTTAATATTAATTTTATTGTTAAATTTTGCCATGTCAGCTGTCATGTTAGCAACCATGTCATATGCCACATAATGGAAGATGGTATCACCCAAATTTTTTGGGAGCAAATAGCATTTTTGTAATATTAGTTTTAATTATATTGTAAATTTTAAATTAACAGAAAAGCCAATGTAGATTTAATATAATGCCTGAATAGCCAACTCATCATGCCAATTGGCTAAACGCTCATGATCTCTCTAGCTCACAAAGGAGTACATTGTTCCATACATTATGCCTCTTTATAGCCAACAAGTCGTCTTCGGCTGAACATCTCGCAAGTCGAACACCAATGTGGTAGCTCTCTTGAACGCTAAGGACTCCATGCATCTGGAAGTCCAAGTCGAGCCCGTCTCGAGCCGAACCTATCCTGAACTTGTCCACCACCGTGTCCCTGCGGCAGATACAGTTAGACATAATGTTAACATAAACATTGTGATCGTGCTCATCTATGTCCCATTTCGCCTTGCCTGCAGAAGGTTAGAACTTTACATAAGAAATCAATCATTTCAAACAAACCAACCGTAAACTTAAACATATGCATAAGGGTGGCAGGCCACTGCGCCTGCACCCAGCGCTAATCTCAGCCCACTGGCCCATCTATATGAAGGTCACGGTATTTCTGTCACGACCCGCACCGATTAGG
>JANAVB010042384.1:0-80508 GCA_029216955.1 Iris pallida | reverse complement strand
CCATTTTTCTAGTACTATTAATGATTCATACGAATAGTGTTGCATAGTAATTCAATTATGATAATATATGACAAATTCGAGTGACCCTTATGATTATCGAAGAGAGACACAAGACCCTGGTTGGATGACAGAAGATTATTAGATCAAGCCAGTAGGCATATTATTTCTTCCATTTATACAAAATACTGGGAGTTATGAAAGTGGGTTGTGTACAATGCGTAAGAAAAGAGAGAGAGAGAGTGTGCGCGCACATACACAGACACACACCCATACATATATATATATATATATATATATATAATATTATATATAATATATTATATATTATATATATTGTCCTGTAATAATATTGATTCCAGAAGAATGAACTTACTTTTTAGTTAGCCTTGAGTACCAAGGGTTTGTTTGATTTGCAGGATTGGATAATGTAATATAATGATCACTACAAACTTGATTACATTATATCATTGATTTTGTATAACTAACTACATCATAAAATTCATGTAATCACAACTTAATTACAACTTAAAACTTACAAACTATTTCACTTTTCATTTGTTTTCTTTCTTCTCTTATTATTATTCTTTTTAGTTTCTAAATTTTAATTTTACTTATTTTTTTGTTTGTATTTTTTGAATTTTTTAGTTTTATTTTGCATTTATTTATCATTTTCTATATTTATATTTTGTTTGTGTATTAAAATATGTTCATTTTTTAAAGTTTATATTTCAAAAAAAAAACCTTTCAATTTTTATTTTTAGAAATTAGAATTTTGTCATTAGAATTTTGTCATTTGAATTCTTAGTGTTTTAGAAAATTATTGTTTATTTTTTATTATTTTCTAATATTTTTTAAAACTCAATTATGTTATATGATGAACCAAATTTAAATAAAATTAATATTAACATTATAATAAGGGCTAATAAGCTTTGGACCCTAGATTTTATACTACTTCAGTATTTAAGCCCTCACATGTGCAATTGGAGAGTTTAGATCCTGCATTTTTTTTTCATTATACCCCATCTAACCTATAATAGGAAGGGATGGTATAATACAAAAAAAGAAACAAAAAATAAAATTCAATGTTTACTCCAAATGAACATATCATAGCTAAAACTCTAAACTGGTATAAAATCCAGGATCTAAACACTATTTAGCCCTTAAAATAAACCAAAGGTAACCAATGCCTAGAAATTATAACGCCAATAAATTATAGACATAAAAAATTTAATTTATGTATGTTTTAATAACAAATGTCGCATGGAAAAAATATACTTAGACATGACTTTTGTACTTAAAATAAAAAAATAAATACATTAAATCTCGGATATTTGGTATCACAGGAATTACTTTTTTTTAAAAATACATGGACCATCTTTGTTTATGTTTTATTTTTTAAATAAAGTGGTCTGTGTTATAACTTTCTATATAAAATATAAAATATAGAGATGGTTCGTATAATTAATTTTAAAATAAAAATAGCCTATAAAATATAGAAATAGTTAGCATAAATTGTTCTAAAAGAACATTTTGTATTTGATTTTTTTTTATATGTTAGCGTTGTCATTAAACAAATTTAATAATAATATTAAAGTATTGGTTTGGCTGATTGTACCACTATTTGATTGAGCAAACAACTACTCTAGTTGTCGCGACTAGTAGAGAAATTAGAAAGACCATTTTTGTGACCAAAAATTTTGTTCGGCCTTCTTCTACCTTTTTAATTATATAATAGAAAAATAAATGTAAATGTGCGAACCAAGAATTGTGAAAAAGAAAAAAAAAATTCTGAGCAAGTGATTTTCTTTGGCATGCAAGCCCTTACAAAATTACAAATATTGTCCATCACGCGAAATTCTTGCTAATACATATTTACAAGTGGGTGTATGTGCGAGAAACTGCACCACTAGAGTGCGTTTGAATCTTGAAGCAAGGAGCTTTCTTTCCCCACTTTGTAGGGGTACTTTCGTAAACAAGCAATGAAGAACCGCCTAAAAGGACAAGCGACTACTCACGTGACCCCCGCGTCACCTTTTCACCAGCTCCAGCCGGTCTACTTCGAACCGTACGGTCCGAATCTCCGGTTATGATGTCACGGCCCGGTCTTCTCTGCCCGGACCTAGTTTGTCGCCTAGTGCCCCGGTTAACAAACTGGACCATTTTACATATAAGTCCTATAATTTCGCTATAATTTCATACATGGTCTTCAAGTTATGTTATTTGTCTTAAAATATCTCGAATTTTGATGGTTTTTTCTTAAAGAAACATTTTCCACACCAAAAAAATCCTCCTGTAGCCCCTTCCCGTAATAATAATTATTAGGAGGAAAAAGAAGAAGAAGTTATTGTTAACACTTCAAATAAGACAATAACTTATGTGTTCATTTGTATATTTGAGAAGAAATATCACAATATTACAATAAAAGTCAGATTAATGATTTACTTTTCTTTCTCTCATTTCGCTTGATATATAAAGTCAGATTAATGATTTTAAATGAGAGGGTCCTTTAAAGTCAATAAGCAGATATCTAGGATCTATATGCGAAAATAACTGCACAACTTTGGGACCACCGACCTTTGGCATAAAGGGATGGGTGGGGGCCACCTCCATAATTGCTTTTTTAAGTAGCGGGGTTTTGGCGGGCCCACTCTCGGTTGGCTCGGGCGCCGATGTTCCCGGTGCCTCTCGTCGTACTAACGGGTAGTTCTACCCGTTGCCCGCGGGCAGTTATGTGTACACGTGGACGCTCGTTCTCTGGGCAGGTCTTTTTCGTTTGGTGGAGACGTGGCGACGGACCCAGAAACTTCTGGGACTCCTTGTTCCTTTGCCTCTTCCTTTTTTTTTATTAAAATAATTAATTTGGTACAAGGTTCTTTTTGCACTTTTGTAATTTTTGTTTTACTTTTCGGTCAATTTTTTGCGGTAATCCTAAAATGACAGTTTACCTCTGTCGTTGCTGTGACTTGAAGGCTACCTAACTGTAAAGTTAGGTCCACATTTAAAAAAAATTTGTAATTTATTATTACACCAGTCTAAATATTTCTCATTACAGCTTAAGTTATGTGAATTCTCGAAAGTTATTTAAGTTTTTCACAGTTTTAAATATTATATTAAGATCCTTTCGGAGCCTAGGATTCTGCTTTTAGGCACGTCCTTTGTTCAAATTTATCGTACAACATTGAATTGTTCTATAAAAAAGTTGTTATTTTTAACTAGAATTGTACTATTCCATCTAATAGACGAGAAAATTTGGATATATTAATGAAAATTAAAGAGATTCAAGTAACTGATGGATTTTCTATAGAAGAATTCATGAGAAAAAAAAGGTATGAATCTGGATGGATATACCAGAACATTAGTACATGTGGAAGGGACAAGTAATGATCTGGAGTGACACAAAAGTTTTTTTATTTTTAACTAGCTCCAATCTTCTAGTCCTTGTTGAAAAAAAAAAAACTTATATTCTTCATTTCATACAGGATTAAAAAAATCCTATAGATTTCTACTTTATCTAGACATCTGAAAAAATCATAAAAAAAGAGACTAGAATATTATTGTAGGGTTACAAGACTGTACAGACGTAGGTGAAAATCGAAAAAAAAAAAACGACTGATTATAACTTTTGGTCTTATGCAATCATATTACAAACTACTTTGCTCTAAAAAAATGATAATAAAGATTATTATTTTTTAACTAGCTCCAATCTTTAGTCTTTGTTGAAAAAAAAAACTTATATTCTTCATTTCATACAGGATTAAAAAAATCCTATATATTTCTACTTTATCTAGACATCTGAAAAAATCATAAAAAAAGATACTAGCATATTATTGTAGGGTTACAAGAACAAACGTAGGTGAAAATCGAAAATAAAACGACTATTATAACTCTTTGGTCTTATACAATCAGATTACAAACTGACTTTGCTCTAAAAAAATGATAATAAAGATTATTTTTGTATACAGAAATCACACAACAAGTTGCTAAAAATATAAAGCAATTAAAACATTTAATCGTAGTTGCTACAAGGAGAAAGAACGGAATAAGAGAAATAAAATAGATTTTCGTTGGGGTGATGCAGATCTCCGTTGCTCAAAACAAAATTTGACCCTTTTTGTGCTCGTTGTGGATCTCTAACTGGACGAATAGATAAACGGACGACGCTTCGTGGATATGCTTTGGCTGCTGTTAACTCTCCTCTCATAGCAAAAATATATCTTCTGACTTATCTCTAAAAAGTGGAAAAAAGAATATAAACGAAATAGATACCACATAATCCTTACGGACAAGGTGCGGTTAGTAAACATTATTTCTAAATCCGTAAGGATAAGGGACGGTTGCAACATATTATCCATTCAAACAGTCGCCACGCACAATTTACGTGGATGCAGATATGCGCGTGAATACACTTCGCACGACAATCTAACACGACTGTGCGCCCGTGCATAAACATGCACAACACTCGTGCTAAGCCTGTGTTGTGCCCACGCGAAACTCGCACGAATAACACAATAACGTCCGACACGTACGTTGCTCAGAGGTCTTAAACCTAGCCCTCTAGAAATATACTATATCATACCAACAAATGGGTTGCCTCTCCCTACATGCACAATAATAAAATTACATTGAAATACCCAATAAAGGTTACCACATGGATGTGAGATCATTTCTAGAGATAATTTCAATAACCCCCATCAGATTTTTTCGTCAACATATAATGAAATGGACAATTTCATAATTCTTCGTCTGTACAGATGTGTTGTTAGGTGTTTTATTTTTCCATTTTAGGTCGAATCTATTGAGAAATCTGGGCACTTCTGTCAACCTTGTATCTCTATTGAGTAATGCATGAGTTGTTAGATACTGGGCGTAAAGTCAGAAGTAAACTCTTGTGACACGATTGCAGCACTTCAAAGGAAGGTGCAAAGCAGAAATTCTAGGACTCTGTAAACGAAAAATCTAAAAAGATTTTTCGTTAAAGGTAGCGTACGAATAGTCTAAAAAGACTTTCGTAAAAACAATATAATGGAAAAGCCTGCTGGGGTGTCAAGAACACAGTGCTCAAAGCTAGATCGGCCCTCACGGTTAGCTTCCAGGAACCAGCAAGTTCAAAAGAACTCTGGAACGCTCTGTTGATCTGCTCAAGAACGGACTGCTCAGAAAGACAAGAAAGAAATACTGGTGGCGCGAGGAGCTACAGGGGACGCTGGAACACGAATGGGTCGAGAACTCTCTCTGCTCTCGTATAGAATTTTTTTCGTCTGAAAAGAATCCATCTTTTCTGTGAGAAGAGAGGCCCTATATATAGTGTCCTGCTGTAACCGCTCAGATCCATAATGTGCATGAGGATATTGCCAGATCCGAAATCCCCGGATCAGCCATCGTACGTTACGAAATGGTCAGAACGTGGACAGCCACGATCTGTGCGAAACAGTGCCACTGAACGAGTTGCGCGTGCCTAGCACAACCAGCGCGCCCCGTGCTCCCCGTGCGCCCTGCGCACCTGGCGTAACCTGTACAACCAGCGCCCCACACAACCTACACAACCTGCGCGCGCTTCACGCCCTGCACACCCAGCACAACCTGGACACGCACCAGGGTCGTGCACCTAGACGCGCAACTGGGCGCTCAACTGGCCGTACACTGGGCGCTCAACTGGCCACGCAACATGGCAGCTCAACTGGCCACGCAACTAAGTCGTGCACCTGGGCCGCGCACCTTATCCGCGCATCTGGCAGCGCAGTCGGCTGCACAAGAGGCTCGCGCAACTTGAGCGTAATATGCGCCTAGCGACGATGCTGACGTGCTAAGTATAAAGTGCGCCAACAAAATGCTACATTACGCCTCATGAGCCTATGAGCCCGTCGCTAAGCCCCTACGGGGCTTAGCTCTAATGGAAATTAATTTTCCAAGAGCAAAATGCATGAATGCTTTACTTGGAGCCTTATCCTTACCTCCTAGTAAAATCACCCACATGGTTTCCTTCTTAGGGTCACCATCCCATGTGCATATCCCATCAACACATACAAGTATATATATAAGATAACTCATGGTGCACTTTCCGTTCGGGACTAAACTTTACTAGCATGTTGAGAGCAAGCTCTCTTCATGTCAAGGAGCAAGAGCACCAACAATCCCCCACATATCTCAACATATATGTGTCTAGGGTTGAGCTTTCCCACAGTAACTGTCCGTTTTACATTAGGATAGATGTCACTGACGACTTGAATCTTTTCGCATGGGTTGAATAACAATGTGATACAAGAATGGACTACGCCTTGAATTTTGTACCACAATTATAATTCTTTCCACTCATAAAGTGTAGTTATATGTGCTTCTGGCTGCACATTAAAGGTCCTGTGCCAGCCTGATTTAGTGTATAATTTTGGACGTCTACAAGTTTACCCTCAAGAGATGACCTAATATCTCTTTCCATACACTATAGGTAAGTTCTTTATTAAAGAGACATGGCATGGAGCCTTGCGCTTCCTTGCGGTGCTACGCCGCTATAAAATGGCCTAAAGCCGAGGCATTACCCCTATCCAGTGTTATGCCCCGCTCCGCTCGGTGCATTACGATGAGTCGTTGACTCGAAGAGTTGCATTGACCCGATGAGGTATCGATGCGAATCGATGCAAGAGTTACGTTGGCCAAAGGTAAGCTTTGAGTCGATTGTCTATGAATCGAATCGATGCAAAAAATAAGTCCTGTTGAGCAAGTACTGATTTTAGTTGATCTGGTGTGCAGGCTATACTTTTATGCTGGACGATAAGAGGTCGGCATTTTATCTTATGCAATAAAGTGTCCGCGAAACCAAATCGTGGCCTTGCAACGGATTGTGGCATGGGCACGATAGGCCAAATCAACCGAGTAGTTCAAAGGAATGGCTAAGTCCGAGAGTTAGCTATGCGACCAAGTTATGGAAGCGAGCCGCTTCAATCGACGAAACGGCAAGGCGTATCGACTTAAGGTAGGCGGGTTCTTGACTCTCTCTCCCTATTCCTTTACATCTAATAAAATATGTCCGTACATGCGTAAGATGTTATCGAGTTAGCGAGCGTGGCTCGACGACGAAAAGTCTAAGTATGTGTTAAATTTATAGAACATTGAGCAATCGAACAATTGAAGCGACGTGCATCAAGTGTACGGGTCGCGGTAGGGAAATAATGATAGAATATTGAAAGACGATATTGACATGTGCATCATGTGCATGGCTCCGAGAATATTGAACACTAGGCGTAGAACATGGATTATGGTGCTGAGCGTCCTCGTGCACGGAAGCTACGAAATGACTATGTGATTACGGAACTAGGTTATGAGAATAACTTACGAATGGTACGCGTTGAATATGAGTATGAGATGACTAAGCCGTT
Source organism: Iris pallida (assembly GCA_029216955.1). Lineage (NCBI taxonomy): Eukaryota > Viridiplantae > Streptophyta > Magnoliopsida > Asparagales > Iridaceae > Iris > Iris pallida. The sequence goes on along the minus strand of JANAVB010042384.1, from coordinate 73,138 downwards.
GGGCGTCGTACATCAATATGGATGTGTTGGGACATAACGCCGACGGAGCTCCCCATATGGATGGTGGATTATGTTTATGAGACGCGAATATGTTTATGGCACGGAAACCGTTTATGGAACGAGACTATGTTTATGAAACAGAGGATTTGGTTGGAATGTTATGTGTTGCTATGGTGCGTATTGCATGGTCAATGGACTCGAATGGCCCGTGTACGGGTGCGGCTTCCCTCAGACGGTTACAACCGGGACACCGGGACCGTTCGGCCTAGGAGGGAATTATGTGTGGTATTTATGGTGCATATCATTCGGACGAATTGTGACCGTCCAGTGCTGTGATAAGCTATGATATCCGTAAGTTTGGGTTCCTTCGGATATTGTGCTAGCAACCCGTATCGAAGTGATCGTAGGCTTACACATAAGAGATGCCAAGTCCATTACGGTGCGAAACACCGTGACCTTCATATAGTTAGGGTCGGTGGGCTGAGATGAGATTTGGGTGCAGGTGCAGAGCCTGCTACCCTTATGCATATGCTTACGGTTATGATTGGTTGGTTGCGCGAATCGTATGATTGCTTATGTTTTCTAACCATGGCAGGCTAGGCAAAGAGGAACGGGATGAGCATGAATACTATGTTTACGTTCATATTATGCCTAACTATATCTGCTGCAGGAACACGGTAGTGGACACGTTATGATAATGTATTATGTTTAAGTATTGCTATGAAACTGATCCTAAGGCTAAATAGAAAGATCACCAATTAAGATGCATGTTTCACTAAATGATTAAGTGTTTGGTTTGGGTGCGAGCGGGTCTTGATCAGTGTGAAGCGAGGACGAAAGTACTAATCCTCCACTAGTTTATGTGCAGGCTCAGGTTATGATGGGCTCGGGGCGGAGCTTGGCTTGGACGTGCCGAGGCATGGAGTCCTTGGCATTCAAGAGGAGCTACCGCATAGGCGTTCGAACTTACGACATGGAGATGTTCGGCTGAAGACTACTTGGTGGCTATAAAGAGGCATAATGTATGGAACAATGTAATCCTTTATGAGCTAGAGAGATCATGAGCGTTGTAGCCAATTGGCATAATAGTTGGGCTATTCAGAGCCTTGTAACCTTCAGTTTGTTATCAATAAAAGAGATTCTTATGTTATACTTTGTTTTCTTCCGTTGCTTATGTTATCAAATTGAGATAAATACTATGTGAACTGTTATCTTGTCTTGCATAAGCGCAACTCCAGGCTCGTGCGGCATCACGCCCCGGCGAGAATGATTCGGGTAAAATCTAGCGAGGACGAGCGATTTCCGGATCGGGGCGTGACAAGTTGGTATCAGAGCGGTTCCATCCTCTGGACGTGCATTAATCTCTTTGACCCTCAGTTGCTTCGCTATCGAATTCAGTTGACTCTAAGTTGTTTCCGCAACCGTATGGCTCATGGATCTGCTCGACGCTGCATTGGATGTTCCATACAATAAGTCTATATTAAGTGCGTGTCTGCCACAAGTATGTCGTGACTATCGCGCTATCTCCGGGTGCCATCGGAGAATGTTGGTTCCACGAAGTGCAACGGGTTATGAGTTTATGGTTTTCCGAAGTGCAAAAAAGTTGTGAGTCGTTGATTGTACGAAGTACAACGAATATGGTGATGTTGGTTGCATGAAGTGCAATGATATGCGTACTGTTGATCGCACGAAATACGAGATATTATGTGTTGTCGGTCGCACGAAGTACGAGGAGTTATGTATTGTTGGTCGTACGAAGCGAGGAGATATGTGTTGTTGGTTGCACGAAGTGCAACGGGTCGATATGTGAGGCGATGCGTGTTATGTTGCTATGAGAACGGTTATGTGTTGTTGGTTGCACGGAGTACAGCAAGTCGTGGATCGTTCGTTGCATCAGTGCGACGAGTCGATATGGTATGATGCGTGTTGTATGGCTATGCGGATGGATAGCGATATGTTGCACGAGATTGAGCAATGACCTTAAGTATCGAGAATGAGTTGTTGCATGAGTTGCAATGAGTAATGAGTCAAGTTGAGTAGGCGAACGTGTATGTTGGCCGTACGTCGTATTGAACTTTGGATATAAGTGAATGTTGCGTGTGTGATCGAAATGATGCTAAGGTACGGTTAGATTTGAATGAATGTCGAATTTGAGCGAATGATAGGGCATGTGGGTTCAGTTGTTGTGCCAACTCGAGTAAGAAGAACGCTAGAGCTGAGATCAGAAAGATCGCCATACGGGATAGTTGATTGAGAATAGATGTCGGACCTATGCGGAATGTGATGTCGAGTAATGACTGATTTCGAGTAGTATATGCAATACCAATTATGCGAGCAAGTGTAGTGAAGTATTGTATCGATAAAGATAGGCTCGATCCTGAGTGGATATGGAATACCACTTAACGATAGCTATGTTAAGCCGTTTGGTGATTTGCGATAGATTTCGCCGAGACGACTATGTTGTTACGATATGTTTGTCCGCAACGGACGGAGTAGCAGAGACTCGAGTGGGAATGACTCGATAGGAGTCGATGCTAGTATGCTTCGATGAATTAAGTTTAATGAGTATGTGCGGAGTCGTGCCTACGGAGGATACATCGGACGAGAGTTCGTTAAGTATGAGTCGAACGGTAGACGGAGCATAGCGAAGGAAATATTACATCGAGGAAATAGTCGACACGGTCGAGTTGAGTTAAGTCGGTACGAAAACCGTTCGGAATGAATTGAGTAGGTACGAAAAAATGTGTGAACGAATTTGAGCTAGTGCGATAAGTCGGTAGCACGATTTGGAAGTGCGAGCTAGGGATATGAGAATGGATATATGAATTTGAAATTGTCGCGACGATGTTATGTAATTACAACTGAATGGATCTTGATAAGTACGAGACTTGATTCGTTTCGAGTTCGGATAATAGCAATGATTGCAACGGGTTTGAGCTTATGAAAAGAAAGATGTTCAAGTTATGCATATCGACGATGGTATTGAGGCGTATCAAAGACGATCTGTAATAACTCGGGGATACTCTGATCGAATGAACGAAAATTGTTGAGCATTGTTGTTGGATAAATATGATGCAAGTTAAGTTATGGCAGTTTGGATGCTAACGGTAGGAATGCTTCGAGAATTGAGAGTCGATGGATGTTACTCGAAAGAACGAAGTGTGTGGATTGTTTCGTGGATCACCACTATGTTGACATTCTTGTCTTGAGCGAGCGCAACACCAGCCTCGCACATGCGTCACGTCAAATTAGGACGATCATTCCGCGTGAGCGCTGGTATGGTGATTCATCCAGCGGGGATGATCGAACTTGCAAGGCGTGGCAAAATCGGATTTGACTTGTGGTTTGATACGAAAGTTGTTCGAGGATGGTTTTGATGAGTACAGAATGTGTCGAGCTATGATCACGAATAGGTAAACTCGGACTTGAGACGAGTAGATGTCATATGACTGGCAAGGATAGTCGACGGTAATGTATGAGTGATTCGAGTAGTAACGGCACGCAAGCGCATGAGTCATTCGAGTAGCAATGGCGCATCAGTTGCGTGGGGATAGATAAATTATGGATTGATATGTCGATTGGGTAAGGTCCCCTAGGAATTATCGAGAATTAATTTGGCTCATGATAGGATATAGCATGGTTCGTTGTAACTGTCCCTCGTTGATGATCTTCAATTATTGAGCGTAATTTCAGGGCAGATAACCCTAGAAGACTTGACCGCCAAATCAAGTGAATGTTGGAGTCCCATAGGATGATCCTAAAGAAGTCACATAAGAAATTTCGTCGAGGATGAAAGATGAGGTAGTGCATGATAAGGATAAGTCTAAGCGAGTGAGTATCTTGTTTCGAAAGTTGGCGAGTACTAGAATCGATATGGTCAGAGAATTTCGATCGATCAAATAAGTATTCGAGATGTTTGCTAGTCGACAATCGAATAGATGTTGAGAACGTGCTTAGCGTAATGACGCGGTAAGGCGATTGCAAGAATTCTGCAATACACGAGAGCGATGAATAGTAGAACGACCCTAAGAGTTGTGTCGTAGATCGGTTTGAGTGACGGTTAGGCTATGTGTATTTGGGCGCATGATTTATGTTATGAAATGAAGTAGTCGAGATTGATTCGAAAATTGAATAAGGAATTCCATTCGACTGAGAATAGGAGATGGACGTATCGTAAGAGACCTTGGGTCGGAAAGATTGTTGTCTTTGAGCATCGTAGACTCAAGTTGACCTCTTGTGTCGGGAGAGATTAAACATGATGTCTGGATAAGTTACCTAGGGGGTAGCCCCAGACGCGGTGCGTAGGCAGTTCGAGAACGTGGGTCGTGTTGGGATAGTTGTGTGCGAGACTTATACGAATTGTAGACAGAGGAATTTGTGACATGTTGGACCTAGTCCATGTCGTTAAGGCAAAATGATATGAATGATTGGATGAAAGACTTGGGTTATGTGAGAGATAGGCAAATGGTTGGGCGAATAGGCGTTACGGAGAATTGTTGTGATCGGATGCGCAATGACTAAATACAACGCGAGTGTATTAGGTGGCCGACGAGAAACTTATGAGATCGACATTATGGTTTGGATCAAGTTATATACGAAGATAATTGCGAGCAGGACTCTAGGAATATGTGTTAAGGTCTGAGAAAGTCGAGTACGGACTGATTGGTGTCAGACCCGCACCCACTGTGAGGGTACGAGTACGTAACAGCGCCCAGCCTACGCCGCAGTGTCGGCGGTAGAACGCTGTTCTAAGTCTCTAACTAACCATCGACTCATGCAGTATATAATGTACTCATCATGATCAACTCCGAACGGAGGACAAGTATAAGATATGGTGTAACTCAATCACAGTCTAAGCACGATAAGATAACACAGAAATATAACTAAGAAATTAAAAACAACATAACTACTGAAATAATAACAACATCTGAATAATCTCAAATACATCTCAAGTCTCAATTCTATACAACAAGCTCTAAATGAAAATAAATGCAAGTCTACTAAACTAAATCTCGATCACTCCTGAGTGTCGGGGCCAAAGGTAGCTAAACCATCTCCTGGACAGTAACATGTAGGGCATGTGTCCTAGGGCAATCATCTGTAAAATTTTCAACAGGTCCAGTCAGGACAGGAACGAGCACATCTCATCTAATCCAAGTAAATAACAGAGAACTATAAAGCAGTTATAGACAGTTGTATTGATGAAAATGGCAGTTTATAATCAGGTGATGGTAAGAAAGACAGATAAGTGCAAGAAAGTAAATAACTAAACAAGAGAAGAATCATAGCAATGAAGACTGTAAAATAGAACTAGCTGAACCACGTAATATGATATAAAGTCCAGACAGCAATGTAGACAGTGTAACTCCAATGTAAGTCCAGTACAAGATAAATCTAATACAAGATGAATCCAGTAAGGGACGATTCCAGTTATAGTGATCAATGATTTCAGGGTGAGTCCAGCCTATACTCTAGCAGTGTGTTTTAAAATACCGAGATCGACATATAAACGGCTATGGGTAATCCGGCACATCACACACCTGGCCGGGTGTGAGATGGCTATCATTCCAGTATGATTCCAGCAAAAGGGGTAATTCCAGAAATGGGGTATGTCTACATGTCTTACTCTAGTATTTCCCCTCCCAGCAAGTGAATCCAAAAATCCGACACAATGATTCAAATGAGTCCAGCCAAAATATAATATACCAGTAAATGATTCCAGTAAAAGATTCCATAGGTGATTCCAGTAATAGAAGTCAGAAATGATGATACCAGTAATAGAGGCCAAAAAATAAATGTGTCGTATATATGAATCCAGAAATCCATACGTGTTGTAACAGAGAATGCATACAACTAACTAGAACTGAAGTACAGTAATTGACATGTAAATAAGAGAACTATCAGAGAATGTACTCGCCTGATACTCTGAAAAGAGTAATAAAATATCAGATGTCTGCACCGAGTCACAATGTCCTAAATAGAGCAGTATGGGTTATGACATGTTTAAAATAAGGTAAATGAAATCTACGATACAATCTACATGATTTCTAGATCAAAGTCAACTCTAAGTCAAACCTGGTCAACTGTCTAGGTCAAACTAGGTCCAAGTCAAACTTGGTCAACTCTGGGCCAACCCAAGTCAACTACACCAGTCGAACTAGGTCAATCCTAGTCTAGTCAAGTCTCACTAGGCCTATCCCAAGTCTATACTAGCAATCCAGCACAATTACAAACCAAACTAGGCTATACAAGTCATCAACACACATTGACTGGGCATTCATGCCATAAACATAGGCTAGAAGCCATAAGCTATAGGCTATAGGCCATAGGCTAAATAACATACATTTCACACACAAGGTCTACTCCACATATTTATACATAAAATATCTGATTTATATAATAGCACACATTAATACACATATAGGCTACTTTATGCATATAGGCAAAATATATATATATTAACATATAGTGCTAAAGAGAGGATACAAGTTTATGTGTATGGGGGTATGTGTGTGTGTGAGTCTAGGTATGCCTGTGACCATGTGGGTGTGTGTGTGTCCTGTGAAAGTCTATTTAGATTGTGTGTGTATGTATATGAAATGTGTGTATGATATCTAGAAAATCTGTAGGGTGAAAGGACATGTGACAGGGAAAACCTTGTGTGTGTGAGTATAAATCTAACATATGTGTCAAACTCAAAAATTTAGCCCAAACAGTGATGTGTAACATATGTGTGGGATATGAACCAATCTCAGGAATTGAGATAAGTCTCAGGCATTTCAGAAATTAGTGAATGTGTGCATCTATTGTGTGTGTGTCAAAGGAACATTGAGTGTGTGTGTGATATTGTGTGTACAGTTTAACAGAAAGTGGCATGTGAGCATGGTGTGTGTAGTGTAGAAATATTAGAGTGTTAGCTAAGCATAGGTGTCAATGGGAGTGTGGGATATGGGGCTTTTCTTAGTTGTGTGAGAATATGTTAATAGGGTTTAAAGTGAAACTGTTCTCAGGTTTAAACCTATTTCAGTTTAAAAGTAATATCAACAAACATGTCAACTATCTATATATATGTGAATATCAACCCAAGTCCCCAATCAATACAACCAACTCCAAATCTCAGTTTTAGAAAACACAATATTAATTAAAATAAATCAGTGAGATATTATTCAGTGCATTCACAGGTTTTAGAAAAATTTTGACAGGAAAACAGTGTGTTAATCAATGTGTTCAAGTGTCAGTGCAACCAGTGAGCTACTAAACATTATAAAATCTGAAAATAGGTTGACAGTTACAATGTGAGAAAATTAGTGAATACATTGAACAACATTCATTTCAGTTTCAAAGTCCAAACCAAGTTTCATTCTCAGGAAAATGGGTGTAAATGTATGTTAGTTCACTCATTCAAGCCCATATCAAAATCCCAAGGCCTAACAACCATTCAAATCGAAAATAAACAAAACACAATGTAACCTAGTATACTCCTCTTAACAGCATGACATCTATGATCTGAAATTTGTATATACCAAATCAAATTAACAAAAAGTTACAAAACCAGGAACTAAGATTCCTAATCTCTGATATTAACCGATACCAACTCATCCCACAACCTAATTCGAGTCAAAACTAAGTAAAACACCAAATCATGGGTTGGTAATGTTGGTGTCATGCGAGAGAGTGTTGGGAGCGTGTCCCAGTATCCACGAATAGGACACAATCAGTCCAAACACCCACACGACACAAAACAGGAAACAGTGTACACAAGCATCGTGCACGTGTGTCGAGTGAGGTAGAGACACGTGCGTTGCACCAACTGTGTCGTGGTCATGCACACGTGTCCACCTAGACTAGAGGTTCGTGTCGAGTGCCTACACGAACCCCAAGATGTGTCGTGTCCTAGTTTTAAAGCCGTATCAGTGGCTCGAAATCGCATGTGCGCGTGTCAGGGTATTTCGATGCGAGCTCGAGAACTTCCTCGACTCGCAACCAAGTGCCACGAAATTTGGTGAGGGTCTAGTCAGACATAGGACCCATCACCTCGCCAAATTCTACGTGTCCTAGTGAAGTGCCGTGTCCTGTGTCAGCCCCGAAATACAGGGGACGCGCACAGCGTGCACGAGCAGGCACGAGACAGTGCAGCCTCGTTTCCTTCGTGCACAGACAACGAGAACCCACAAAATTTTGTGGGGGTCCTCTTAGTCAGTGCCCGCACCCACACACAAATTTTCGTGGTGTCTTGTGTCGTATCGTGTCCGCAAAGGCACTCGAACAGCAGGACAGCCGTACGGGCCTGTGCGCAGTGTCGTGCACGAGTTGCGTGTCCATTTAGGACACGAAAACCAACCCGATTCGTGCTCAGACAAATACATATCTAATCTATATATTAAGAGCTATCCAAATATATAATTTGTTTTGAAAACATTAACATTTAGTCCATTGAGACATTTCAACAAACACCTACACAACACTACGACACGTGTCCGATACGGACACCAAACGGACACGAAATTCACCCAAATTTCAGGGACACCTAGGGGGCTCCTAGATCTAGCCCTACATGCAAAGAAAACCAAATTTAAATCAATTTAAAGGGTTTTACCTATAGGTGCAAATTGCATGGAAAAGCTCCAAATGGGGGGTGTTCTTCTTGATGGCCAAATGCTCCAAATTGATCCCAAACTGAAATAGCTCTCCACCAATAGTCCATAAACTTAAATTAGAACCCAATGCAAAAGACTAGGATGAAAAAGGAGATCAAATGAATAAAATAGGAATTTTGGAAGGGGAAAACTTACCTTTCTTTTCTCCAAGTGTTGGAATGATAAAAAGAGGCAAGCCCTAATGAACAAGTGTTTAAATAGGGTGGGGATCCCTATGTGGCTGTTCATAGGTTCAATAATTAGGGTTAGGGTTCACTAAATGGCCCATGGGCTTAAGTCATGATCAATTAAATAATTAAGCCACAAGTCATTTCATGAAACCACAAGCCATGACTAAAATTCACTAAACCAAATCTCCTCATTCTAAAACTATGCTCTAATGATTAAAATAGGTTAACTCAAGTTAGACTAGGGTCACCATGGCTAGGGTTAGCTTCTAGGCTAGTCCACTAGGTCTCAACAAGTCAAAGTCAAACTAGAATTCACCAATTCATTAAATTAATTAAAAATTCAAATAAGCCAAAATGATCAAATTACTCCTAGGCTAAAAATGATAATTAAATTATTCTAATGACATGGTTAGGCTCTAGGTCATGCAGTCACTAGGGTTTCACTGACAGCACATCAAAATCACAAGTCATGACTCAAAGCAGTTTTTTAAATAGTTTAAAAATTATTAAAAATCACCAAAAATCATAATGTGATTTAAATACAAATAAATAATAATAATAAATACAAAATTTCAAAATACCCTCATTCCAGAAACTGGGTGTTACAATCCTACCCCCTTAGAAAAATTTCGTCCTCGAAATTAAGATGATCGCACCCTTCCTAGGTCAATCCCCAAATCAATCAAGGTCGAAGCAACACAATCCTACTGGTCCTGATTCCACAGTCTTGAACAGGGTAGCTACACTATCTAGCAATCACAAAAAATATCCTGACAGGTACTAAGGGAAATCATACATGAAGTGGGGAAAAGAATAAGAAGGTCAAACCTGCTAATCCATCACCTGCAACGTCAGCCTCCTCGGATGCCATCGCAAAAGCTCTACCCCTCTGGTGCTGAGCTACAGGTGGCCTAGCTCCCTCAAAAGGAGGTGCAAAGGGACAGTCTACCATCCTATATGAAACTGGTAAAGACAACTAGGAATTTATTATGAAGGATTTCCCTTCCAAAGATGATCAAAATCGAAAGGTTAAGGCACGAGTGTCATTAGCATTGAAATCCAATAATACAATATATAAAAAAGATTTAGTCCCGACGTGATCTAAGTTGATCAATTTCAGGATATATCAAAGTTTGGGCAAGATGAAGAACGAGGCCATTGAAGTCTGAGCACGAGTATCCAAGATTGGTATCCATGTCACAATTGAATTTATTCAATTGAATATGACCCCAAACACTGGATGATAAGGAGGATGACCCGGTCAACTGGTCACGATCAAAGAATTAGAATTTAAAGGATGATGCAAGGATATAGAAATAAGGCAATTTCTTCCTTTGGATAGGGAAACTAAACATGATACCTCAGTGCCTTTTCTTTCTGAAATATGCGAAAGGCAAAACAATAAAGAGTTCAAAGACGATGCTATTAAGTACAATACGTGGTTCATAGGCAATGAAAATAATTCAAAGAGAGTTGCCAAAGCTGTCGTGGATGAGACTCTAGGGCAAATTTAACTATGTCTCCCTCCACATAGAATAACATATGAAAAGCGAACCAAAGTGCAATAGGTTGATCAGACCATCATACACCGGTTCTGATTAGACAATATGTTAGTGGGTGCCATCCCCCAATAAAATATGTCATGATCAAGCTCGAATAAGATAAGCTCGCAAACTGGTGCTAAATTAGCAACATAGACAAAATATAAGTAAGGATACGATGAAGGAAGTTAATAGTCTAAGATTCTTTAAACATCAAGGAGAGAGGGTGAATCAAAACAAGAGAAAAGGATTTTCAATTTAAAGTTCATAATGAGATTCTCAAGGGTCATCCAGGAATCTCTCAAGTAGTCCTAACTGTGATTGAGTAACCTTTCCGTTAAAGCCTATCTCTCAATCCTATCGCAGGCTCGCAGCAGTACAACTAAGTCGCCGTACTACCACGATATCGTACTAATGCGACTCTCGACCTGTATGGGCTACCACTAAAAACGTGTCACGACCCGCACCCACTGTGAGGGTACGAGTACGTAACAGCGCCCAGCCTACGCCGCAGTGTCGGCGGTAGATCGCTGTTCTAAGTCTCTAACTAACCATCGACTCATGCAGTATATAATGTACTCATCATGATCAACTCCGAATGGAGGACAAGTATAAGATATGGTGTAACTCAATCACAGTCTAAGAACGATAAGATAACACAGAAATATAACTAAGAAATTAAAAACAACATAACTACTGAAATAATAACAACATCTGAATAATCTCAAATACATCTCAAGTCTCAATTCTATACAACAAGCTCTAAATGAAAATAAATGCAAGTCTACTAAACTAAATCCCGATCACTCCTGAGTGTCAGGGCCAAAGATAGCTAAACCATCTCCTGGACAGTAACATGTAGGGCATGTGTCCTCATGGCAATCATCTGTAAAATTTTCAACAGGTCCAGTCAGGACAGGAACGAGCACATCTCATCTAGAAAACCCAAGTAAATGACAAAGAACTACAAAAGCAGTTATAGACAGTTGTATTGATGAAAATGGCAGTTTATAATCAGGTGATGTAAGAAAGACAGATAAGTGCAAGGAAAGTAAATAACTAAACAAGAAAAGAATTATAGCAATAAAGACTGTAAAATAGAACTAGCTGAACCAGGGTAATATGATATAAAGTCCAGATAGCAATGTAGACAGTGTAACTCCAATGTAAGTCCAGTACAAGATGAATCTAATACAAGATGAATCCAGTAAGGGACGATTCCAGTTATAGTGATCAATGATTCCAGGGTGAGTCCAGCCTATACTCTAGCAGTGTGTTTTAAAATACCGAGATCGACATGTAAACGGCTATGGGTAATCCGGCACATCACACACCTGGCCGGGTGTGAGATGGCTATCATTCCAGTATGATTCCAGCAAAAGGAGTGATTCCAGAAATAGGGTATGTCTACATGTCTTACTCTAGTATTTCCCCTCCCAGTAAGTGAATCCAGAAATCCGACAATGATTCAAGATGAGTCCAGCCAAAATATAATGATACCAGTAAATGATTCCAGTAAAAGATTCTAGTAGGTAATTCCAGTAATAGAAGCCAGAAATGATGATACCAGTAATAGAGGCCAGAAAATAAATGTGTGTCGTATACATGAATCCAGAATATCCATACGTATTGTAACAGAGAATCACATACAACTAACTAGAACTGAAGTACAGTAATTGACAAGTAAATGAGAGAACTATCAGAGAATGTACTCGCCTGATACTCTAAAAAGAGTAATAAAATATCAGATGTCTGTACCGGAGTCACAATGTCCTAAATAGAGCATTATGGGTTATGACATGTTTAAAATAAGGTAAATGAAATCTACGATGCAATCTACATGATTTCTGGGTCAATCTAGGTCAAAGTCAACTCTAAGTCAAACCTGGTCAACTGTCTAGGTCAAACTAGGTCCAAGTCAAACTTGGTCAACTCTGGGCCAACCCAAGTCAACTACACCAGTCGAACTAGGTCAATCCTAGTCTAGTCAAGTCTCACTAGGTCTATCCCAAGTCTATACTAGCAATCCAGTACAATTACAAACCAAACTAGGCTATACAAGTCATCAACACACATTGACTGGGCATTCATGCCATAAACATAGGCTAGAAGCCATAGGCTATAGGACATAGGCTAAATAACATACATTTCACACACAAGGTCTACTCCCACATATTTATACATAAAATATCTGATTTATATAATAGCACACATTAATACACATATAGGCTACTTTATGCATATAGGCAAAATATATATATATATTAACATATAGTGCTAAAGAGAGGATACAAGTTTATGTGTATGGGGGTATGTGTGTGTGTGAGTCTAGGTGTACCTGTGACCATGTGGGTGTGTGTGTGTCCTGTGAAAGTCTATTTAGATTGTGTGTGTATGTACATGAAATGTGTGTATGATATCTAGAAATCTGTAGGGTGAAAGGACATGTGACAGGGAAAACCATGTGTGTGTGAGTATAAATCTAACATATGTGTCAAACTCAAAAATTTTAGCCCAAACAGTGATGTGTAACATATGTGTGGGATATGAACCAATCTCAGGAATTGAGATTAAGCCTCAGGCATTTCAGAAATTAGTGAATGTGTGCATCTATTGTGTGTGTGTCAAAGGAACATTGAGTGTGTGTGTGATATTGTGTGTACAGTTTAACAGGAAAGTGGCATGTGAGCATGGTGTGTGTAGTGTAGAAACATTAGAGTGTTAGCTAAGCATAGGTGTCAATGGGAGTGTGGGATATGGGGCTTTTCTTAGTTGTGTGTGAATATGTTAATAGGGTTTAAAGTGAAACTGTTCTCAGGTTTAAACCTATATTTCAGTTTAAAAGTAATATCAACAAACATGTCAACTATCTACATATATGTGAATATCAACCCAAGTCCCCAATCAATACAACCAACTCCAAATCTCAGTTTTAGGAAACACAATATCAATTAAAAGAAATCAGTGAGCTATTATTCAGTGCATTCACAGGTTTTACAAAAATTTTGACAGGAAAACAGTGTGCTAATCAATGTGTTCAAGTGTCAGTGCAACCAGTGAGCTACTAAACATTATAAAATCTGAAAATAGGTTGACAGTTATAATATGAGAAAATTAGTGAATACATTGAACAACATTCATTTCAGTTTCAAAGTCTAAACCAAGTTTCATTCTCAGGAAAATGGGTGTAAATGTATGTTAGTTTACTCATTCAAGCCCATATCAAAATCCCAAGGCCTAACAACCATTCAAATCGAAAATGAACAAAACACAATGTAACCTAGTATACTCCTCTTAACAGCATGACATCTATGATCTAAAATTTGTATACACCTAATCAAATTAACAAAAAGTTACAAAACCAGGAACTAAGATTCCTAATCTCTGATATTAACCGATACCAACTCATCCCACAACCTAATTCGAGTCAAAACTAAGTAAAACACCAAATCATGGGTTGGTAATGTTGGTGTCATACGAGAGAGTGTTGGGAGTGTGTTCCAGTGTCCACGAATAGGACACAATCAGTCCAAACACCCACACGACACACAAAACAGGAAACAGTGTACACAAGCATCGTGCACGTGTGTCGAGTGAGGTAGAGACACGTGCGTTGCACCAACTGTGTCGTGGTCGTGCACATGTGTCCACCTAGACTAGGGAGACGTGTTCGAGTGCCTGCACGAACCCCAAGATGTGTCGTGTCCTAGTTTCAAAGCTGTATCAGTGGCTCGAAATCGCGTGTGCGCGTGTCAGGGCATTTCGATGCGAGCTCGAGAACTTCTTCGACTCGCAACTAAGTGCCACGAAATTTGGTGAGGGTCTAGTCAGACATGGGACCCATCACCTCGCCAAATTCCACATGTCCTAGTGAAGTGTCGTGTCCTGTGTCAGCCCCAAAATACAGGGGACGCGCACAGCGTGCACGAGCAGGCACGAGACAGTGCCGCCTCGTTTCCTTCGTGCACAGACAACGAGAGCCCACGAAATTTTTTGGGGGTCCTGTCAGTCAATGCCCGCACCCACACACAAATTTTTGTGGTGTCTTGTGTCGTGTCGTGTCCGCAAAGGTACTCGAACAGCAGGACAGCCGCACGGGCCTGTGCGCAGTATCGTGCACGAGTTGCGTGTCCATTTAGGACACGAAAACCAACCCGATTCGTGCTCAGACAAATACATATATAATCTATATATTAAGAGCTATCCAAATATATAATTTATTTTGAAAAACATTAACATTTAGTCCATTGAGGCATTTCAACAAACACCTACACAACACTACGACACGTGTCCGATACGGACACCAAACGGACACGAAATTCACCCAAATTTTAGGAACACCTAGGGGACTCCTAGATCTAGCCCTACATGCAAAGAAAATCGAAATTTAAATCAATTTAAAGGATTTTACCTATATGTGCAAATTGCATAGAAAAGCTCCAAATGGGGGGGTGTTCTTCTTGATAGCCAAATGCTCCAAATTGACCCCAAAACTGAAATAACTCTCCACCAACAGTCCATAAACTTAAATTAGAACCCAACGTAAAAGACTAGGATGAAAAAGGAGATCAAATGAATAAAATAGAAATTTTTGGAAGAGGAAACTTACCTTTCTTTTCTCCAAGTGTTGGAATGATAAAAAGAGGCAAGCCCTAATGAACAAGT
This sequence comes from Iris pallida, assembly GCA_029216955.1. Taxonomy (NCBI): domain Eukaryota; kingdom Viridiplantae; phylum Streptophyta; class Magnoliopsida; order Asparagales; family Iridaceae; genus Iris; species Iris pallida. The sequence goes on along the minus strand of JANAVB010042384.1, from coordinate 58,105 downwards.
GTTTAAATAGGGTAGAGATCCCTATGTGGCTGTTCATAGGTTCAATAATTAGGGTTAGGGTTCACTAAATGGCCCATGGGCTTAAGTCATGATCAATTAAATAATTAAGCCACAAGTCATTTCATGAAACCACAAGCCATGACTAAAATTCACTAAACCAAATCTCCTTATTCTAAAACTATGCTCTAATAATTAAAATAGGTTAACTCAAGTTAGACTAGGGTCACCATGGCTAAGGTTAGCTTCTAGGCTAGTCCACTAGGTCTCAACAAGTCAAAGTCAAACTAGAATTCACCAATTCATTAAATTAATTAAAAATTCAAATAAGCCAAAATGATCAAATTACTCCTAGGCTAAAAATGATAATTAAATCATCCTAATGACATAGTTAGGCTCTAGGTCATGCAGTCACTAGGGTTTCACTGACAGCACATCAAAATCACAAGTCATGACTCAAAGCAGTTTTTTAAATAGTTTAAAAATTATTAAAAATCACCAAAAATCATAATATTATTTAAATACAAATAAATAATAATAATAAATACAAAATTTCAAAAATACCCTCATTCCAGAAACTGGGTGTTACAATCGGTGCTTGAGATTTAAGTTGAGCTTGTTAGTTGTCCCGATATCCTACAACCGAGCTTGGCTGAAATACATATATTGGTGGGACGCCTAAAATATGTGTATGATCCAAACTAAGTTGTATGATTCCAACGATAGTAGCACGAGATCGTAAAGTGATCTAAGCGAGACACTTGGATTTAAGTGTTGGTTTCGGTTCGAGGACGAACCTGATTTTGAGTGGTATATTATGTAATGCCCCGCTCCGCTCGGTGCATTACGATGAGTCGTTGACTCGAAGAGTTGCATTGACCCGATGAGGTATCGATGCGAATCGATGCAAGAGTTACGTTGGCCAAAGGTAAGCTTTGAGTCGATTGTCTATGAATCGAATCGATGCAAAAGATAAGTCCCATTGAGCAAGTGCTGATTTTAGTTGATCTGGTGTGCAGGCTATGCTTTTACGCTGGACGATAAGAGATCGGCATTTTGCCTTATGCAATGAAGTGTTCGCAAAACCAAATCGTGGCCTTGCAACGGATTATGGCATGGGCACGATAGGCCAAATCAACCGAGTAGTTCAAAGGAATGGCTAAGTCCGAGAGTTAGCTATGCGACCAAGTTATGGAAGCGAGCCGCTTCAATCGGCGAAACGGCAAGGCGTATCGACTTAAGGTGGGCGGGTTCTTGACTCTCTCTTCCTATTCCTTCACGTCTAATAAAATATGTCCGTGCATGCGTAAGATGTTATCGAGTTAGCGAGCGTGGCTCGGCGATGAAAGGTCTAAGTATGTGTTGAACATTAAGATAGAACATTGAACAATCGAACAATTGAAGCGACGTACATCAAGTATACGGGTCGCAGTAGGAAAATGATGGTAGAATATTGAAAGACGATATTGACATGTGCATCATGTGTACGGCTCCGAGAACATTAAACACTAGGCGTAGAACATGGATTACGGCACTGAGCGTACCCTCGTGCACGGAAGCTACGAAATGACTATGTGATTACGGAACTAGGTTATGAGAATAACTTACGAATGGTACGCGTTGAATATAAGTATGAGATGCCTAAGCCGTTGGGCGTCGTGCATCAATATGGATGTGTTGGGGCATAATGCCGACGGAGCTCCCCATATGGATGGTAGATTATGTTTATGAGACGCGAATATGTTTATGGCACGGGAAACCGTTTATGGAACGAGACTATGTTTATGAAATAGAGGATTTTGTTGGAATGTTATGTGTGTTTGCTATGGCACGTATTGCATGGTCAATGGACTCGGATGGCCCGTGCATGGGTGCGGCTTCCCTCGGACGGTTACGACCGGGGCACCGGGACCGTTCGGCCTAGGAGGGAATTATGTGTGGTATTTATGGTACACATCATTCGGACGGATTGCGACCGTCTAGTACTGTGATAAGCTATGATATCCGTAAGTTTGGGATCCTTCGGATATTGGGCTAGCAACCCGTATCGAAGTGATCGTAGGCTTACACATAAGAGATGTCAAGTCCATTACGGTGCAAAATACCGTGACCTTCATATAGTTAGGGTCGGTAGGCTGAGATGAGATTTGGGTGCAGGCACAGGGCCTGCTACCCTTATGTATATGCGTACGGTTATGATTGGTTGATAACGCGAATCGTATGATTGCTTATGTTTTCTAACCATGATAGGCTAGGCAAAGGGGAACGGGATGAGCATAAACACTATGTTTATGTTCATATTATGTCTAACTGTATCTGCTGCAGGAACACGGTAGTGGGCACGTTATGATAATGTGCTATGTTTAAGTATTGCTATGAAACTGATCCTAAGGCTAAATAGAAAGATCACCAATTAAGATGCATGTTTCACTAAATGATTAAGTGTTTGGTTTGGGTGCGAGCGGGTCTTGATCAGTGCGAAGCGAGGACGAAAGCACTAATCCCCCACTAGTTTATGTGCAGGCTCAGGTTATGATAGGCTCGGGGCGGAGCTTGGATTGGACGTGCCGAGGCATGGAGTCCTTGGCGTTCAAGAGGAGCTACCGCATAGGCGTTCAGACTTATGACATGGAGATGTTCGGCCGAAGACTACTTGGTGGCTATAAAGAGGCATAATATATGGAACAATGTAATCCTTTGTGAGCTAGAGAGATCATGAGCGTTGTAGCCAATTGGCATAATAGTTGGGCTATTCAGAGCCTTTGTAACCTTCATTTTGTTATCAATAAAATAGATTCTTATGTTATACTTTGTTTCCTTCCGCTGCTTATGTTATCAAATTGAGATAAATACTATGTGAACTGTTATCTTGCCTTGCATGAGTGCAACTCCAGGCTCGTGCGGCATCACGCCCCGGCGAGGACGATGATTCGGGTAAAATCTAGCGAGGACGAGCGATTTCCCGGATCGGGGCGTGACACCCGGGAACCTCATCGTAGTGTCATACTATGGCAGCATGAGGTCACAGCCTCTTAGTAGTGCCATTCTATCCAGCATGAAGCCTAAGGCTTCCTTGCGGTGTTACGCCACAACGACATGGCTTGCAAGGCCGAGGCTTTACCCCTACCCGGGTACCTCATCGTGGTGTCGTGCCATTGTAACATGGGGTCACCCTCCCCTTTGTAGTGCTGTCTACAACTCTTTAGTTTCATCATATAGCATTAGGCTACCTGCCTATTTGTGGTGCTACGTCACTATGACTTGGCTTGCAAAGCCGAGGTATTATCCCTACCTAGGAACCTTATGGTGGGGTCATTCCACTATAGCATGGAGTTTTACTCCTTGTAGTGCTGCGCTACCGTGCTTCCTGTAAAGCACACCAGGCATTCACTCTGCCTGAGAACTCATTAAGGCATTTAAGCCAACCTCAATACAGGATCTATTTTCCGTAGAAAACATATAGTAGACAACAGTGGTTATAGGTTCGTAACCCTTCCATGTTCTTAAGAACAAGTACCCACTGTTATCTGATAGTTTTCCAGTCAGTGGTCCCCCTTGAACCAAAAGTTAGATGTCTAGTAGATTTCTCTTTGAACTAATAACATAAAACTTTATGGTAGGATTACAAAGACATACTATCAGAATGCCTTCAAGCCCATCTTTCCTGCTGTGTCTTCAACCAGCTGGCGCTTGAGGCCCTTCGTGAACGGATCTGCCAGGTTCTCCTAACTCCGAACATCGATTACTGTAATGACACCTCTCTTGATGAGATCGTTCACTGCCCTGTGCTTTAACTATACAGTTCTCTTCTTTCCGTTGAAGAGATCATTTGATGCCACCGCCGCAGTCGTCTGGTTGTCGCAGTATATCAAAATTGTCGGTATCTGTGCTCCAACCACTTGAAGATCATACATGAGCTCCCGAAGCCACTCTGCTTCATCTGTTGCGGTATCAAGAGCAGAGAACTCAGGTTCCATAGATGACCACGAGAGCATAGTTTACTTCTTCGACTTCCACGATATAACAGCTCCACCCATTGTGAAAATGAATCCACCAGTGGACCTCTCGCTCTCCAACTCTGAGCACCAGCTGGCATCACTGAAGCCTTCTACTACCGGCGGCTCTTCGCTGAAGTGCAGTACATATGTCTGAGTCTTCTTGAGATATCTCATAACACGCTTCACAGCTTTTCAGTGCTCAACACCTGGATTGCTAGTGAATCGACTCAACATTCCCACGGCGAAAGCTATGTCAGACCTAGTGGCAGTAGTAGCGTACATCAAACTCCCGATGATGCCAGCGTACTCCAATTGCCTGACGCTTTCTTCGAGTTTGGCTCCAGCTTCTGGTCACTTCGGTATGGTGTATCAATTATAGGAAGATCATGATACCCGTATCGAGTGAGCATCTTCTCAATGTAATGAGATTATGACAGTGCCAATCCAGTGTCTGTCCGGATGATCTTGAGTCCCAAGATAACATCAGCATCCCCAAGTCCTTCATACTGAACTTTGTCGAGAGGAACTTCTTTGTCTCCGTGACACAGCTTATATCCGTTCCTAGGATTAGCATGTCGTCCACGTATAGACAAATGATGACTCCTCTTTCGTCAGCAAATTTAGTACAGACATACTTGTCTGTTTCGCTGACCCTGTAGTCGTTTGACCTTAGAACTATGTCAAACTTCTCATGCCACATTTTGGATGCTTGTTTTAAGCCGTACAAAGATTTCACCAACTTGCAGACTTTGTCTTCTAGGCCTCTGACGACAAATCCTTTTGGCTGTTGCATATAAATCTCCTCAGTCAGCTCGTCATTCAGAAATGTTATTTTCACATCCATTTGAAGTATCACTAGCTTGTGTATTGCCGTAAGAGCAATCAACAATCTGATGGTTGTCATCCGTGCTACTGGAGCATATGTATCAAAGTAATCGATCCCCTGCTTTTGAGAAAACCCCTTGGCTACTAGCCTGGCCTTGAACTTGTCAATGGTTCCATCAGCTTTTATCTTCTTCTTGAAGATCCACTTGCATCCGATGGATTTTGTTCCTTCGGGTAAATCAACTAACACCCATGTGTTATTGGAGGTAATTGAATCAATTTCGTTATCTATTGCCTCCTTCCAGAAGACAGCATCTCTGGTTTTTATCGTCTCATCATAGGTAAGCGGATCTGCTTCCACATGATAGGTGACGAAGTCATCTCCGAAGCTCTTCGGCCTCCTTGCTCGCTTCGTTGACGGCTCAGCGAGTTCTGGTTCAATTGTTGTTTCCCCACCAACAACATCATCTTGGACTACTGGCTCATATGAGATCTCAGTCTCATTTGCACCTTCACCATTCTCCGAAATGTCTGGGAGAACAATATTTTTGTGTCTTGCAAACTTGTCTTCAAAGTATTCAGCATCGCGAGATTCGATGATATGATTTGACTCAATATCAAAAAAGCTCCGGGCATCACTCTTCTCGGCATACCCCAAGAAGATCGCCTTCGTAGTCCTTGTCCCCAGCTTCTAAATCTTCAGATCTGGGAACTTCACATAAGCCAGACACCCCCACACTCGAATGACATTCAAGTTAGGTCTGACTTTGAACCAGAGTTCATGAGAAGTTATGTCAGAAGTTGCATATGGTACTCTATTCAGAATGAATGTGGCCGTTAATGCAGCTTCTCCATAATAGCATTTTGGAAGACCTGTAGTTAGCAGCATAGAGTTCATCATTTCTGTCAACGTTCGGTTCTTTCTCTCTGCCACTCCGTTATATTGAGGAGAATACGGAGCAGTAGTCTCGCAGATGATTCCATATTCTTTACAGAACGATGCGAATTCATGAGACCGATATTCTTTGTCTCGATCACTTTTTAACCTCTTGAGTTGTTGTCCAGTTTGTCGTTCAGCTTCGGCCATGAACTCCTTGAAATTCTCGAACGCTTCATCTTTAGATTTGAGCAAGTAGACGAATGTGTACTTATAGAAGTCATCGATAAAGGTTATGAAATACTTCATCCCGACTATTGTAGAGAATTGTTTGAAGTCACAGATATCGGAGTGCACCAACTCCAGAAGATCTGTGCTTCGATTGACCCTACAAAAGGGTTTTCTTGTGATCTTCGTCTGAGCACATACTTCACACTTCTCTACCTTACCCCCACATTTGGAGATAAGTCCTAGACTAGAAATTTTGTTTATTCTTTTACAATAAACATGTCCTAGCCTATTATGCCACAACTCAAGAGAATAATCAGAAAGAGCGACTGTATTAATTTTATTAGACTGGTTTACAAGCTGAATTTTAAACGTCCCTTTGGTTTGATAAGCCTTTCCAAAGTATGTTCCCTTATTGGACATCACCATCTGACCAGCATTAATGTCCATCCTCAAGCGTGCATTGCTAAGCAGGCTCCAAGAGATCAAGTTCTTGGCAATCACCGGAACATACTTCACTCCTTGGAGCGTCAGAGTATTCCCGGAAGTGAGTTTCAGCTCCACAGTCCCGATCCTCAGAACTTCAGCTTGGGCCTGGTTCGCCATGATAACTTTTTCAGACGTTGGCTGGTACGTGACAAACAATTTTTTGCCAGAACAGACATGGCACGTCGCACCGGTGTCTATCCACCAGTCAGAGTCAGCCCCCACAGTAGTGACCTGAGCGATCATAGCAACAATGTTAGAAACCAAAGAAACTTTACTCGGCTCACCTTTCTCTGATTGTTTAGGCTTGGATCTGCATTCACTTTTGTAGCGGCCTTTCTTGCCACAATTGAAACGTCACGTGGGACTTGGACTTCTGATGCTTGAACGAAGGACTCTTCACTTTCAGATTAGTGGAGTCCTTCTTTTTATGATGAGAAGCCGCCTGCTTCCCCTTGGACTCTCTTGTCTGTACCAGATTAGCCTTAGCCAATTGTTTGGACAAAGTGTCCATCTTCTGTTGAGAACGCATCTCGTCCTCAACATGGATCTCTTGTAGGAGATCTTCCAAGCTAATGTCCAGCTTCTTCCGATGCATTCTTGCATAGAAAGTACTCCATCCAGCAGAAAGTTTCGAGACGATCCCTCCAACGACAAACTTGTCTACGAGGGACATTTTCTCGTCTTCTAGCTTTTGGCGCAACTTTAAAAACTCTTTCACCTGTGGCAGCATTGCCTTCTCGTCTTCGAAGAGCCACTTGTGGTACTTTTCGACGATGAAGATTTTTGACCTATTGTCGTCGTCTTCATACAGATTTCCCAAGGACTCCCAGATGTCCCTGACAGAAGTTTGCTTGGAGTATGACTCTGCAAGGGAGTCCTCCATTGCATTCGGAATCAATAGCCTACAGAGACTATTATCCCTTCTCCATTTGGTCAGTTTGACTTGTGCAGCAGCAATGGCATCTGCTGTACCACCTTCTGGAATTACCGGTCCTTCTGGAATCGTTGGTTCAGCCTCAATCAACACATGATCGACATCCACTAGTTGAAGAGTGAGGGTGATTTTTCTCTTCCAGATTTGAAAGTGTTCTTCGTCGAACTTCTCCAGTTTGTTAAAGCTGGTATCGAGGAGAGAGGCATGAGAGTTTTCCATCTTCAGATCTAGCTTTGAGATTGTTAGATCCTGGGCGTAAAGTCAGAAATAAACTCTTGTGACACGAGTGCAGCACTTCAAAGGAAGGTGCAAAGCAAAAATCCTACAAGGACTCTGTAAACGAAAAATCTAAAAAGATTTTCTGTTAAAGGTAGCGTACGAATAGTCTAAAAAGACTTTCGTAAAACAACAATAATGAAAAAGCCTGCTGGGGTGTCAAGAACACCAGTGCTCAAAGCTAGATCCGCCCTCACGGTCAGCTTTCAGGAACCAGCAAGTTCAAAAGAACTCTGGAACGCTCAGTTGATCTGCTCAAGAACGGACTGCTCAGAAAGACAAGGAAGAAATACTGGTGGCGCGAGTAGCTATAGGGGCGCTGGAACACTAAAGGGTCGGAAAACTCTCTCTGCTCTCGTATAGAATTTTTTTCGTCTGAAAAGAATCCATCTTTTCTGTGAGAAGAGAGGCCCTATATATAGTATCCTACTGTAACCGCTCAGATCCGCAATGTGCGCAACGATATTATGTCATATCCGAAATCCCCGGATCAGTTATCGCACGTTACGAAACGGTCAGAACGTGGACAGCCACGATCTGTGCGAAACAGCGCCACTGAACGAGTTGCGCGTGCCCAGCACAACCAGCGCTCCCCGCGCTACCCGTGCGCCCTGCGCAACTTGCGCGCCCTGCGCACCTGGCGCAACCTGCGCAACCAGCGCGCCCAGCGCAACTTGCGCGCGCTGCGCCCTGCGCAACCTGGACGTGCACCAGGGTCGCGCACCTGGACGCGCACCTAGGCGCGCAACTGGACGCTCAACTGGCCGCGCAACTTGGCAGCGCAACTGGGCCGCGCACCTGGGCGCTCAACTGGTCGCGCAACATGGCAGCTCAATTGGCCGCGCACTTGGGCCGCGCATCTGGCACCTGGGCGCGTACCAGGGTCGCGCACCTGGGCGCGCACCAGGGTCGCGCACCTGGGCGCGCACCTAGACGCGCAACTGGGCGTTCAACTGGCCGCACAACTTGGTAGCGCAACTGGGCCGCACACCTGGGCGCTCAACTGGCCGTGCAACATGGCAGCTCAACTGGCCGCGCACCTGGGCCGCTTATCTGGCAGCCTAGTCGGCTGCGCAAGAGGCTCGCGCAACTTGAGCGCACTATGCGCCTAGCGACGATGTGCAAAGTGCGCCAACAAAACGCCATATTACACCTCATGAGCCCGTGAGCCCGAGCCCGAGCCAGAGTCGTTAAGCCCCTACGGGACTTAGCTCCAATGAAAATTAATTTTTCAAGAGCAAAAAACATGAATGCTTTACTTGGAGCCTTATCCTTACCTCATAGTAAAATCATTCACATGGTTCTCTCCTTTGGGTTACCACCCCATGTGCATATTCCAACAACACATACAAGTATATATGTTGAGATAACTCATGGTGCACTTTTCGTTTGGGACTAAACTTTACTAGACATGTTGAGAGCAAGCTCTCTTCATGTCAAGGAACAAAAGTACCAACATGAGTCTCGTCATCAAGATCTAACCCAAATTAATTGAATGTGACGACTTTGAAATATTGTGCAAATTTCAGTTTTAAGATAGTACAGACTTGATTTATAGCTCTCAAACGTTTGAAGCACGCACAGAAACTGAAAACCTCATTTATTTCAAAAGGAGAACAAAATTTTCACGTTTAATTTAATGGTCAGAGAGATGAATTCTCTGATTATTGTTGCATATTCAGCTCCAGTTGCAACTAGTACTATTTAAAAGAAGATACCCCACCGGAGAATGATCACCCCGCCACGCCCAATATTCAATCATCCACAAACTGTAAATTTGCATGACCCACAAACTGGGGTTGGCATGCATGTTTGTCGAACAAATTTTGGACTTGGGGTCATTGGTCCATGCAACATCTGTGTGTTTCTTTCTTTCTTTCTTTCTTTCGTGGGATGCCATTTCTCTACTTATGTGCATCTACTGATCAATACATTTTAGTCGACGTGATATCAAACCCTACTAACTTTTAGTACAATTAGGGGGCGTTTGGTACGCGGTATTTTTTTTATTCCCGGGAAAATTTAAGATGGGAATCTATTACCACGTTTGTTTGGCTTATAAAAAACTTATTCCCGGGAATTATAAATACCCGGGTAAATAGTTTATCCACAAAACATGGGAATTCTATCCCTTGAGAATAGGTGGGTATTTTTTTTTTGCCCGGACAAAAAAAAAATTGTTTAAATTTTTTTCTTCTTTTTTGATCAATTTTGATTAGTTTTGAACATTTTTTTCTTTTTTTGTCGTTTTTATCGTTTTTTTTGTCGTTTTTTTTGTCGTTTTTACTTGTCGTTTTTACCAATTTTTTGTCGTTTCAAGCAATTTTTGTCGTTTTTACCCATTTTTTATCTTTTTTTTCACTTTTTGATTATTTTTTGTCGTTTTTATCGCTTTTTTGTCATTTTTTGTCGTTTTTACCAATTTTTTGTAGTTTTTACTCATTTTTGTCTTTTTTGTCACTTTTTGATAATTTTTTGTCGTTTTTATCGCTTTTTTGTCATTTTTTTTTCGTTTTTACCCATTTTTTGTCGTTTTAAGTTTTTTTGTCGTTTTTACCCTTTTTTGTCTTTTTTTGTCACTTTTTGATTATTTTTTGTCGTTTTATCTAACTTGTCCTTTTTGTCGCTTTTTTGTCAATTTTTGTCGTTTTTGTAGTTTTTTTTTGCTGTTTTTACCGATTTTTAGTCGTTTTTGTCGTTTTTTCGCTTTTTGGTCATTTTTACTTATTTTATGTCGTTTTTTATCATTTTTGTCGCTTTTACCGTTTTTTGTCGTTTTTGTCGCTTTTTGGTTATTTTTTGTCGTTTTAACCGATTTTTTGTCGTTTTAACCGATTTTGTGTTCTTTTTGTCGTTTTTATCGATTATTTGTTTTAACCGATTTTTTGTCATTTTTTTGTCGTTTTAACCGATTTTTTTTTTGTCGTTTTTGCCGCATTTTGGTTTTTTTTTGTCGTTTTTACCGATTTTATGTCGTTTTTGTTCTGTTTTGATTATTTTTGTCGTTTTTACCCTTTTTTTGTTATTTTTTGTCGTTTATACATTTTTTGTCGCTTTTTGGTCATTTTGTCGTTTTTAACCGATTTTTTCGTCGTTTTTTATCGTTTTTGTCGTTTTTTGTTATTTTGTCGTTTTTACGATTTTTTTTCGTTTTTACCGATTTTTTGTCCTTTTATCGGTTTTTTTTATATTTGTTCATTTTTTTTCGTTATTATTATTTTTTATTTTTTTCCCGGGAATATTTATATTGTCACCAAACATGGGAATATAATTTTCCCGGGAATTTAATTCCTTGGAATTTGATTCCCGGGAATATAGAATTCCCGGCTATATTGTATTCCGCATACCAAACGCCCCTTATAGTTCCTAATGATCTAATTTAAAGTCGATCACTATAGCTAGTATCCACTATAATCACAAACAAAGGCTGTTAAGGGCGCTATAAGAATTACTATGTGATAATATATTTTTGGTCATCATAGAACTGTCAAAATTCTAAAAGTACTTCTAACAGTCACATGCATATCTTATCAAAATTGTAACGGTCTAAAAGTACAATAATTGTTAAAAAAAAATTTGATAGGACGGCCAAAAATGTGTTATATTCTAGTAATTTTTGTGGTGCCCTTAATATTTGTACAAACAAATCTATACTACTATATAAGAAATGTTTGTTATTTCATCGTAAAATTTTTTTTTCCTCCAAAAATATCTTTATCTGTGTTTATTAATTAAAATTGCTCACTAAATCTGATATGGATAGCTAGTTAGATAATTATGTATAAAAAACACTAATTGCTCTTTTCAAATAATAAAAATTTTAAATACTAAAAAATTAAATTAATGTCAAATTCGAGTGACGCTTGTGATTATTGGAAAGAGACATAAAACTCTAGAGGATAGCAGAAAATTAGTAGATCGAGCTACATGTGTTGGAGTTTTGACCTTTCCTTTAGAAACTTTAGTCCCACATCGGATAGGCCAAAGAGTTTGTATCTCTATATATTAGCTTTGCTATTATTGAAGATGCACATGTGGTGTGGAGGTGCACATGGGTTTGCCATGTGGGGTTATTTTTCTAATGGAAAAAGGCTAAAATCAACAATAAAAGCATCATGCTTTTTGCTCTTGGAAAATTTATTTCCATAGGAGCAACTCGGACTCGGACTCGGACTCGGGCTCATGGGCTCATGTGGCGTTTTGTTGGCGCACTTTGCACTTAGCACGTCAGCATCGTCGCTAGGCGCACGTTGCGCAAGCCCAGTTGCGCTAACCACGTCCCTAACTTTGTGGCAACCGACCAGTTGCTGCAGGGCCTATATAAGGCATCCTCTCTCTCAAGGCTGATTACAGAAGAGAAAGAGAAGCCACCAAAAAGTTTACGAAGTGTTCTTTAGCACAAGTAAACAGATAATTCAGACGTGTTCTTTAACACAGTTCTAATCTGCAGCCTTCGAGAGAGAGAGAGAAAAGACGTCGCACCAGCGTTGCTTTTGTACAGGAGTTCGTGTCCATCCGAGGAGTCAGAAGAGCAGAAGTGTTCCAAGTTCTCCGACGAACTTGCTGGTTCCTGGAAGCTGTTCGTGTAGGGCGAATAAAGCTTTGAGCAACGGTGATTATTCACCCCAGCAGGAGTTCTTCCATCTTTCGCTAGTCACCTTCTTCGTTGCTGCCAGTAATTTTAATTGTATCTTCTTTTTAGAAGTACTACGATCTGATTGCTGTTGATTACGAAATCTTTTTAGATTCTCGTAATATCATAACGATATCTTTTTAGATCTTCGTTATACTTACGCAACCTTCCTAGAAGTGTTGCGTTGGAACATTGTTTTTACAATTGTTTCATATTCTCAGTTTTCCATCGAAAAATTGTGCCCCGGCAATAACAATTTCAAAGCTTTATTGCTACGATGGAAAACGTTAATGCTTCACTCCTCAATACTGACTTTTGCAAATTAGAAAAGTTTGATGGAGAGCATTATCAAGTCTGGAAGAGAAAGGTTTTTCTTACTCTTCAACTCAGAGACGTGGATCACGTGCTTCTTGAAGAGGAACCTACTGTTCCAGATACTGGGTCTGCTGCTGCAATCTCTGCGGCTACTAAACTTCAGGCCAAGTGGAGAAGAGAAAATAGCATTTTCAGGCTGCTTATCCTTAATGCTATGGAGGATTCCCTTGCAGAATCCTATTCTAAGAAGAATATCGCTAGAGACATATGGGAGTCTCTAGAAAAACTCTACGAAGAAGATAAGAACCGCAGTAAAATATTTGTGGTTGAAAAATATCGCAAGTGGTTCTTTGTGGACGAAAAGTCTATGCTGTCGCAGGTGAAGGAGTTCACTACAACAAAAAACCCTTTTAATGACGGCTAAAAACCGTCATTAATGACAAACCATGACGCTTTTTTTTTTCCAAAGCAACCGTTATGAAAACGGGTGTTATAAATATTTTTTAAAAGCGTCATAAAATAACCGTCATGAATAGTTTCTATAAAAGCGTTATGAATAGTTAATATATAGTGCACAATTCAGAACAATTTTAAAACGTCATGAATAGATAATATGTATAGGCTCAATGCAGCACATTTATAACACTTTATACTATTCAAATTAGCACATTTATAATGCTCTATACTGCACAGAATATATTACATTCCAAAAATTTAACATTATATATCACCATCTTTATTACATTTCTCAAAATAGAGTACATATCAACATCTTTATTACATTGAATATCCAAATATAGAATGTACCCAAAAAATAGGAATAAATCTCTCTTTTGCTATCCAAATACAGAATGTACCCGAGCTGCAGCTTGAAATGCATCCAATTCCTGAAAGTTCTACCCATCTTCAAACTCAGCTTTGCCGGTTGAAGAGGAACAAGATCCATCAAACCGGCGTACTAATTCCTCCTTGTAGATAAAAGCTACAGTAGCCAGCTCTCGCCTATTGGCAGCAGGGGATAAGTGGCACAAAATTGCCTTCTTAGAACTACATATATACAGAAAACAAACAAACAACCACCAAAACAAGAAGACAAGAAAGATTCTCTCAGTTTCTGATTAAAAATATTAATAAAACTTAGTACTAATCGTACATTAGAAACAACACTAAAATGTTGAAATTTAAAGCCCAATTACTACAGATCCTGCTTCCCAAGCCGCAACATGTTCTACTAGCAGCTCCACAAATTACACATTAACCAATAGCTAAACTACAAAAATGATGTAAAAATTTGATAATAAATCACCTGGAAGAGCAACACCTAGTACCATAGCTGATGCTGAAGGTGCCATATCGAAGCCACTGATGCGCTTGCTGTATTTGAAAAGCAATTATAGACACATCACAACCATCAGACAGATGCAGAGTCAAGCCAACAAATATTAGTAAACTCAACAACAAGAATGATAGTAAAGGAAAAAAATTTGTTGCAGAGAGAAATCAAACTAACAGCTGTCGCGACCAATCTTGCTACTTTTCTGATGAGTTTTTCATCTTCTCAGTTCTCGCAAGTTGAATCCAATCCCAGCATGATAGAAATGACTAAACTCATAATGAAACTTGATATTCTCATCATTAAGATGAACCTCCGATCATAGAAATAAGGAACAGGGTTCATAACTATCCAATTATGAGCTAAAAGTTCTAACAGACGAACACTCCAAATATTGGGAAAATACCAAACAAAACGTTCACAAATTGTTCCAATCCCAACACAGTTTAAACTGAATAAACCCATAAAGAAACGTGATGCTTATATAACTTACAGCATAACTAGGAAGATCAAACTTCTTTTGTTCTCCAAATGCTGTTTCTGAGTGCTTTAGCAAACAATAAGAAACATATCAAAATAACTCAGACGGAAAGAACTATGTGGTAAAGAAGAAATCGTAAAGGAAAACAACATAAATTGAAACAGAAAGGTAAAGAAGATTGCAAGCAATGATTGTAGTGAGATTGATTCGAGTTGGCCCCTTCTTCTTTTTGCTCTGGAGTAGAAGTGCTTGAGGTTTTATTCTCGCCATAAAGTTTTGCGAAACAACAATCAGTTGAACCTGAATCTGAACGCAAAGAAGATGGTAATCACACAATTTTCTTGATATAAATGACCGATCAGTGTCCTAAAAAACAACTTACAAACTAAACGAACAAGCACAAAATTAAGTGGAACATCCCTTACAGAGGTATTAGAAGAGACTAGTCAATGCAAGTATAAAATTAGTAAAGAAAACAGGGGCACAAAGTAACTTAGCAGATATGAAAGAAATAAATAGATAAAAGTTGAATATCTGAAAATATAATTACCAAAGGAATCTAGGAATCAAGAACCACCCAGTACAAATTACATGACACTTAAAAACAAGATCTATAAAGGTCTTTAAGTTGAAGTTGGATAATCATATAGCCAACTCATTAGGGTCATCAAAATTGAAGTAAAGTCTCAATGTCGGTGGTAGGTCCAGACAAATCCAAAACTCCCTTACAAACTTAAATTTATATGCAAATTTATCTAATGTGTTTTCTTATCTCAGAATTTACCATTAGTATATAATGTCCACAATATTAGGGAATATTGAATAAGTGCATTGCTGAATATAGTAAAGCAAGTAAAGCATTTAAGGTTTTTGAGCTAATGCTTTCACGAGGTCATAAACCAAGTACTGTTACTTACAACATCTTGATCATTGGCTTTTGTATGTGTGGAAAGGTTGATAGAGCTAGACACCTTTTTGATGAGATGCCTTGTAAGGGATTGCAGCAAACACTTGCTACTTACAATATTATTTTAGATGGATTATACCGTGCTGGAAGAGTTGCTGACGCAAAAGAAATACAAGATAAAATGATTGCTTCTGGAACTTCCCTAGAACTCCACACCTATCATATAATATTACGTGGACTTTGTAGAAATCACCACATTGATGAGGCCATGAATCTGTTGGACACTCTATCATGTCAAAGGAAAAACTGGAAGCTACGACCTTCAATATTTTAATTGAAAGAATGTTTCAAGTTGGTAAGGTTAATGCAGCAAAGGATCTCTTTAACTCTATTCTTGTAAATGACATAGTGTCACCAGATGTTACTGGCTTGAAAGAAACTTCCTATCTTACTTTGATTCAAGTAATCAAACCATTCTCAATCCTTATTTATTGCAATGACAAAGTCACCACTTTCAGAAGTTATGAAGCGAAACATAATATGAAATCGATAAATATGTCATTCTGGCATCAAATTGAGCATCCTCAGTTCATCTATCTTGATTAAAACAATCAAGATTCGGACCAAAAACGATAACAAAATCTAACACAAAAAAGAAGGAAACAGCTCAAAGTACCTAATCGTCCGTCACTCCAAGACGACCTTTGCGCCAATCTCCTTCAACTTCGCCGCGATCTTCTCGGCCTCCTCCTTGGGCATCCCCTGCTTGATCACCACGGGCGCCTTCTCCACCAGCTCCTTAGCCTCCTTGAGCCCGAGGTCCGTGAAGCTCCTCACCTCCTTTATGATCTTGATCTTGGCCGCGGCCTCGAAGCCCTCCAGCTTCAGATCGAACGGCGTCTTCTCCTTCTTCTCCTCCGCCGCCGGCTGCTCCTCCGCCTGCCCCCCTCCTCCCGCGGCGCCGGCGTCGGGGAATCCCATTCCCGGGGACATGACAGCCTGTGAAACCCATAAATTTTTGATTCCTTTTTAAATATTAAATATGTGTTTGCTATTTTAATTTTTTAAATTAATATAGAAAACTATTTTCAAAGTAAATGAATTTGGATTTTTGATTGCCTGGCCCAGTACCGAACCCTAATTCTGAGCCCGAATATATTTTAGGGATTACAAAATTTTAGTTACAATTTTTCCAAAGAAAATAATATTTAAATTTGTAATCCATTCTATTTTTTTAGTGTCCATGAATCTTTTTGCTATAAAATCCAGCAGCCCAACAACAATTATATGCTTTTTAGCCCAAAACCCATTAAGAGACCGAACCCAATAAGGCCAAACCTATTTTGGAGTTATACACTATGGTTTAATAAGAATAAATAATAATAATAAAGAAAGGGTTTTTATATAAATATAAGTTTTCTTACTATTATAACTCATTAAAGCTTTATCTCTCTTTTTTTTTCACCAGCAAAGGAAAGAAGCCTTTCCTTTCCTTTCTAAACCGTGGACTTCTCCTCTCCCTCCCATTCATGGCTGAGCCCCTTCCCCTTCAACGAACGGCCAACTCCTCAACTCCCATTCCTCCCTTATAACTCCCACTCTCTTCCTCACAAATTCTAACAACAGAACACCCTCTCTTCATTCTTTTAAACTCTCTCTCTCGTTCACTCATTATTTTTCCCTCTCTTCTCTGGAGAAGGAAGCTTCACAGTAAACCCTCCCTCCACCAAACTTTCTCAAACCTAACCCCTCTCCCGGCGGAGCTCGACCCCCTCGTAGCGAGCCCCGTCCAGCGCGGCCTCGCGCTCCTCCCCGCCGACCGCGCCTCCGCGCGTGCTCCCCCTCCCGAGCCCGTGACCCCCTCGGCCGGACTTCCCCGTGGCCGCGCGGCTTCCTCCACCCGCAGCCAGACCGGCGGCTCCCCGCCCGGTGCCCTAGCTCCCGCGGCCAGCGCCCACCGCGCTCCTCCGCGGCCTCTCCCCGCTGCTGTCCGCGGACTCCCCCGCGGCCGACCTCTGTCCCGGCGAGGCGTGCCCTAGCGCCGCTGACCGATCTCTCTCCCGTGTGCGCCCCTCTTCTGTGCGTGGTTGAGCCAGATCTGCTCGCGAGCCCTCTCCCGCTGTCCGGGATCTGCGACCTGCTGCCGAACTTTGTTTCAGATTATTCCCGAGTTTTTCTCGCGGCTCTCCGCCAACGGAATTTGGTAATTTCTGGATAATCACAATAGTTCGTCCCTCCCGTAGAGTCGGTGATGAAAATCGGTCCCCGGATTCCCTTCGGGAAATCCGGTTAGCAGCGTAGTATTTTCGGTTAGCTGCGTTAGCTTATTTTTCTGTGATTTTTATCTGCTGGTTTGTGTGGATTGGTTTGATTATGGAATTCCCGGATATTTCGGGAAATTCGGTTGTTTGGGAATTATTTCTAGTGGCTTGGAAATATTTTGGTGGATATTTGCGAGATTATTTTGGGTGGAATAATTACAGGTTTTCCGTGGCGCATTTCCCAGTTTTGGGTTTGTCCCGAAATAGAGGAAGTGCTGCCCAAATTTTTACAAAAACTATATTTATATTGATTTCAAAATTGGCTTTCGAAAATGAATTTCTAAACTGATTTTTTCGGGCGACGACCGTACCGGTCTGTGGGCCCCGACGAAATGCAAACGCACCGGTCCGACCGGACGTTGGGGTATTAGCCGAATTTTGTGGAATGGACCGAGTCTGAGACTCTTAGCTATCTTTTTAATTATTTTAATTAATATTTAGGCTATTATTTATAGTTATTTAATTCCTGCACTTTATTTAAATAATTTAGTCATTTTCTCTTATTTTGATGTAAAAGAAAATTGTACAGGGCATAAGCCCACCCTAGGACCATTAGCTGTGCCATTGTATTGTGTAGCATAGATTTTTATCTTATTTTCTGGGTGGATGCGATCTTGGGTGGTTTTTGATTAGACGTTTAAATCGTAGTTAGAGCGTAATTTTATAATCAATTAAGAATTAATTAAATGGATAAAATATTAGTAAATAACTAGTTCACGATTTATCACTAAAAGAAACTGTATTTTTATAAATATAATACAAAAACTCAAAGTTTTCCCAAGTTAAATTGATTCTTGTGTTATTTTCAAATAATCCAATTAACCGGTTTAATCAAACGCACGTAGTTGCGACGTAATCGTTAGCTGTAGTTTAATACAACTTAAAATCTGACTAGGACAGGACTACTAGAGATTGCAACTAGCACACTTAGTCTGGTTATTAAAGGTTCTAAGTCGAGTTCTCAACTGTAGGAACTCGAAGTTACAACTGACGTTCCTCCTCGGTACCGACTCGTCCTTCCAGTCAATCTAATACAAGGCAAGTTACGATTTGTGTATTCCTGTATTTTATTTAGTAAAGTTAAGATGCATGTTAAACCACACTGCTGGCACGGAACTCTACCGACTGTTACTGTTACTGAATCTGGGACTGGAGGAATAGTGTAAACGTTTATGACCAAAGCCTCTACTGAACTGACTGTGTTAGCTTACCCCTCTCACACACGGGGATAAGCCATATCGTATCGCTAGGATACTACTGATCAACCCAAGCCGGCCATAGACGTTTGCATATTCAAAACACACTGAACTGTTTTAAACTGCTGAAAATCATTATTTCAAACTGTTTATCCTGCACTTTCCAATTACTATTTAAGATATGAGATGCATATTTCGTTCTTGCTCCCTCCTGACTGGAGACAACATTTTAGGTAACACTGAGGATGACGAGCTATTCTATTATGGCTATTATGACCCGATTCTCTACCCTGTGACGGTATCGGAGCCGTCTCTGGAGGACGTTGATTCTGGGATTACAGAACCAGATGTTTAGATAGTCTTTCCTTTCTGTATTTTCTTCTTTATTTTGAGTTTGTAGTTTTATTTCGGCATTTCATTTCCAGTTGTATTTCTGAATATTTTATTAAACAAAGTTTTAAATTTTGAATATAACGGTTGTGACAAATGTACTTGTGTTGTTGTGGTTACCTGCTACTGAACAGCTTACTGCCGCTGTCTCAACAACGGTGCAGGCTGGACATGATCCGGTTCGACCCAATTATTTGGGATCGGGTCGTGACATATTTTTAGTGGTGGCCCATGCAGGTCTACAACAACTTAGAAAAACATATCTAGAAACAATTAGAACACTAGAACATTGATTTGTCACAACATAGGTCCGATTTATATATAAATAAATATTTTTGTTTGACTACAGACTGGTAGGCTACCTTGCATATGTGTGCATCCTAAACCTTCCAAAGAATGACCATTGACAAGACCAAATCCTGTTGGCGATGAGGTGTCATCTCCGGATCATACCCCATCTCCTCAACCAAGCCCAGAGTCTTTTCCCTCGCGGCTGTTTGACCGTCCTCATAATGCATCCAGTGAAGTTTTTCACTACACTGGCGATTCCTACCTCATCTCAACTGAGTTACATTTCCTTGGTGGAGTATCCATTTTTGTTGCTCCACCAGTACCAGCAAACACCTTCCAAATGGTTGTCCTATTTCAAGAAACCCTGGAGTTTCAGAAAGCACAAGTTGAAGCCCAGCAGGAACAGAAGAATATCACGAGAGAAGACATGAAGAACGTCATGATGTAGCCTTAGTTATCTCCAACCAAGTTAGAGCAGAACTTTTTATCCTAGGAAGGATACCCCTGAATCTAGAAATAATTGGGTCCCATCAAGTACTCTACTTTCCGGCAGCCTTGTCGTAAGAAGCTATGGGCTTGTAACTATTGTAAGAGGCCTGGTCATCAGGCCGTTAGTTGCCGCAAGAGTTTGGGACGATGTTTGGCATATGGATCTGCTGAACATCGGGTAAAGGACTGCCCCTTATCTTTCCATCAAACCAGAGCTCATATCCCAGCAACACCTGTTAGGCCACAACCTAGGGACCCTCTTCCTATCCAGCAGACCCTGCCCTTACAATAAGGCATGATGCATACTCGAGGTTCATAGAAAAAGAAGCAGTTGGAGACTGCTCATGCAAGAGCCAGGACCATGAAGAATAGTACCTAGAACCGCTGAATAGCAACATCTTTTGGAAGTTGTAACAGGATGTCCTTAGATCAATCATAAGAGTTTTGCTGTAATTCTCCCCATGAATAGAAATTTTAGTTACACCTTTATGGCAGATGTTTTCCCTGATAGTCTTCCCGGATTATCCCAGATCTAGACATAGGATTCACCCCTGACCTAGTCCCCGGCTCTTTCCCTAAATTCTAAAGGATGTTACAGAGTCAACCCGAGGGTGGCCAAGAAGATGAAGGACCAGATCAATGAAGGCTCTAGGATTTATTCAGAGTGGAACTTCACCTTAGGGAGTACCTATCTTGTTTGAGCACCAGAAGAAAGGAACAAACGGATGTGCATCATTTACCAAGACACTAAAGAACAAGTACTCTCTGCCCGGATCGAGGATCTGTTTGATCTGTTTGTGTGGAGTTAGGGTGTTTCGAAGTTTGACTTAAGATTTGACTACCATCAAATCAAAGTCAGGAAAGAGGACATTTCCAAGACGGCGTTTAAACACCAAGTATGGGTAGTTTTCTCTGGTCAGGACGTTAGACTGACAAATGCTTCTGCTGTGTTCATGAATCTCATGAACAGAGATTTTTATGAGTATTTGAATCAGTTTATCTTCTCCATAGATAACATTCTGATATATTTGAAGATTGAAAAAGAGCATGAAGAACACCTGAGGAAGTTTTGGAAACTTTGATGAAAAAGAAGTTTTATGGTAAGTTATCTGAACGTGGAATTTTGACAGGGTGAATTTTTGGCCATGTTGTCAAGAGAAGAAATTTTGGTAGAAGATAGATGTTGTTGAAGAGTGGTATACCCCAAGTTCAATTCGGAAGTTCTTGAACTTGGCCGGCTACTATCAGAAGTTCGTGAAGGATTTCGCCAAGATTGCTGAGCCAGTGACGAAGCTCACTTGGAAGGATGAAGAGTTCATCTGAACGAAAGTTTGCCAGACGGCATTGAGGAGCTGAAGAAGAGACTTACCACTAGCACTAATCCTTGCGCTACCCGCAGGAACCGGTGGGTTCTCAATTTACAGTAATGCCTCTGGAAAAGGACTGGGTTGCGTTCTTCAACAACATGGGAAAGTAATTGCTTACACGTGTAGGCAACTACAGACTCATGAGAAGAATCATCCCACGCCTAATTTGAATTGCTGCAATTATCTTTATTTTGAAGCTATGGAAGCATGATTTTTATGGAAAGGGAGTGAAAATTTATACGGACTACAAAAGTCTGAAATATGTCTTCACTCAGAAAGGGCTGAATGTTAGACTAAGAAGCTGGCTGAAGCAAATGAAGAATTTCGACATCAACCTGCAGTACCATTCAGGTAAGGCTGATGTGGTCGCTGATGCACTTGGTCGATACTGATGGCGGAGTTCTTAGCCAAGGACTAGCACCTGCTAGAAGACATCGAGAAGTTTGGACTGGAGGTTATACTATCTGGGGATAGAAGGACGGAGCTGGATGCTGATACAGTATTGATGAAGTTCGAGGATGATGGACAAAATCAAGAGGACGTAGTTTCAAAATGTGGCACTTTGCAGGCTTAGAGATCAAGTATTGGCAGGAACACTCAAGGGTTTCTAAATTGATCAGCATTGGAACTCTGAAGAATGGTACGAGACTTTGCGTATCGGCTGACAAACGGAGGAACGAGTTGCACCAGTCGCTGTATTCCATAAATTCAGGAGATAATAAGATGTATCGGAATATGCCTCCATTGATTGGTGTTATGGAATAAAGAAGGACGATTCCAGGTATGGGATTAGAAGTAAATTTGTCAACATGGGGAATTTAGCAAGAGAACAACAAGTTTGTTAGAGCCGTTGGACAATTCGGAGTGGAAGTAGAAGTAGAAGTATATAACCATGAACTTTGAGTAAGGATTGCCTTGTTCCCAAGGAGGGAAGGGCACCAATTGGATTTTAGTAAACCGACTGACTAAGTCAGCACACTTTATTCCCTTCAAAGTTGGTTATCCACTAAGAAGTGGGCGGCATTGTATGAGAAGCACATCTACCGGATTCATGGAGTACCGCGGGACGAGCAAGCAGAGAGGTCAATCCAGACGCTTGAAGATGTATTGAGATTTTGCGTCTTGGAATTTGGTAGGTCTTGGGAAGACCAAATTGCTTTTGGTGAAGTTTTCTCCTACCAGAGGAACAATCAGTTTTGACGGAGCTGGAAATTGAGGCCAGGAACATCAGGCCATTTGGAGTGTAAGACGCGTAGGAAGTAGCATACCAGTTAGCTCTACCAGCTAATCTTGAGAGTGTGCAACGTCTTCTACGTCACAGCTCAGACGCTACATTTCGGATCCGAGTCACGTTTTGAATAAATCAGAGCTGAAGATTGGACGCAACCTTTTCAGTGCCAGAGAAACCAGTTGCAAGCCTAGTCAGAGATGAGAAGAAAATTAGAATTTGAGCCATCACTTAAACTCCTATTTCTTATCTTTTCTTTTTCCCGTTCTAAATTTGACTAATGCTGCTAAATTAGCATAGTTTTGCAAGCTATTTTTTTTGTCAAGCTTGATCATGACGGTATTTTATTGGGTGCACCCACTAATATATTGTCTAATCAGGACCGGTGCATGATGGTCTGATCAACCTCGTGTACTTTGGTTCGCTTTAGTATTTTTCTACATGGATGATATCATAAACCGTCTCATCCACGACTGTCTTGGAAATTCTTATTGTTGGACTCTAGTTACAGGCGCAGTACCGTACCTGCTTGATTGTGGTAAATCTATCCTATCCTACCCTATCCTTTAAATTTCGAGGACGAAATTTCTTAAGGAGGGAAGGTTGTGAAACCCATAAATTTTCGATTCCTTTTTAAATATTAAATATGTGTTTGCTATTTTAATTTTTCAAATTAATATAGAAAACTATTTTCAAAGTAAATGAATTTGAATTTTTGATTGCCTGGCCCAGTACCGAACCCTAATTCTGAGCCCGAATATATTTTAGGGATTACAAAATTTTACTTACAATTTTTCCAAAGAAAATAATATTTAAATTTGTAATCCATTCCATTTTTTTAGTGTCCATGAATCTTTTTGCTATAAAATCCAGCAGCCCAACAACAATTATATGCTCTTTAGCCCAAAACCCATTAAGAGACCGAACCCAATAAGGCCAAACCTATTTTGGAGTTATACACTATGGTTTAATAAGAATAAATAATAATAAAAGAAAGGGTTTTTATATAAATATAAGTTTTCTTACTATTATAACTCATTAAAGCTTTATCTCTCTTTCTTTTTCACCAGCAAAGGAAAGAAGCCTTTCTTTCCTTTCTAAACCGCGGACTTCTCCTCTCCCTACCATTCATGGCTGAGCCCCTTCCCCTTCAACGAACGGCCAACTCCTCAACTCCCATTCCTCCCTTATAACTCCCACTCTCTTTCCTCACAAATTCTAACAACAGAACACCCTCTCTTCATTCTCTTAAACTCTCTCTCTCGTTCACTCATTATTTTTCCCTCTCTTCTCTGGAGAAGGAAGCTTCACAGTAAACCCTCCCTCCACCAAACTTTTTCAAACCTAACCCCTCTCCCGGCGGAGCTCGACCCCCTCGCAGCGAGCCCCGTCCAGCGCGGCCTCGCGCTCCTCCCCGCCGACCGCGCCTCCGCGCGTGCTCCCCCTCCGAGCCCGCGACCCCCTCGGCCGGACTTCCCCGTGGCCGTGCGACTTCCTCCGCCCGCAGCCAGACCGGCGGCTCCCCGCCCGGTGCCCTAGCTCCCGCGGCCAGCGCCCACCGCGCTCCTCCGCGGCCTCTCCCCGCCGCTGTCCGCGGACTCCCCCGCGGCCGACCCTCTGTCCCGGCGAGGCGTGCCCTAGCGCAGCCGACCGATCTCTCTCCCGTGCGCGCCCCTCTTCTGTGCGTGGTTGAGCCAGATCTGCTCGCGAGCCCTCTCCCGCTGTCCGAGATCTGCGACCTGCTGCCGAACTTTGTTTCGGATTATTCCCGAGTTTTTCCTCGTGGCTCTCCCGCCAACGGAATTTGGTAATTTCTGGATAATCACAGTAGTTCGTCCCTCCCGTAGAGTCGGTGATGAAAATCGGTCCCCGGATTCCCTTCGGGAAATCTGGTTAGCAGCGTAGTATTTTCGGTTAGCTGCGTTAGCTTATTTTTCTGTGATTTTTATCTGCTGGTTTGTGTGGATTGGTTTGATTATGGAATTCCCGGATATTTCGGGAAATTCGGTTGTTTGGGAATTATTTCTGGTGGCTTGGAAATATTTTGGTGGATATTTGCGGGATTATTTTGGGTAGAATAATTGCAGGTTTTCCGTGGCGCATTTCCCAGTTTTGGGTTTGTCCCGAAATAGAGGAAGTGCTGCCCAAATTTTTACAAAAACTATATTTATATTGATTTCAAAATTGGCTTTCGAAAATGAATTTCTAAACTGATTTTTCGGGCGACGACCGTACCGGTCTGTGGGCCTCGGCGAAATGCAAACGCACCGGTCCGACCGGACGTTGGGGTATTAGCCGAATTTTGAGGAATGGACCTGAGTCTGAGACTCTTAGCTATCTTTTTAATTATTTTAATTAATATTTAGGCTATTATTTATAGTTATTTAATTCCTGCACTTTATTTAAATAATTAAGTCATTTTCTCTTATTTTGATGTAAAAGAAAATTGTACAGGGCATAAGCCCACCCTAGGACCATTAGCTGTGCCATTGTATTGTGTAGCATAGATTTTTATCTTATTTTCTGGGTGGATGTGATCTTGGGTGGTTTTTGATTAGACGTTTAAATCGTAGTTAGAGCGTAATTTTATAATCAATTAAGAATTAATTAAATGGATAAAATATTAGTAAATAACTAGTTCACGATTTATCACTAAAAGAAACTATATTTTTATAAATATAATACAAAAACTCAAAGTTTTCCCAAGTTAAATTGATTCTTGTGTTATTTTCAAATAATCCAATTAACCAGTTTAATCAAACGCACGTAGTTGCGACGTAATCGTTAGCTGTAGTTTAATACAACTTAAAATCTGACTAGGACAGGACTACTAGAGATTGCAACTAGCACACTTAGTCTGGTTATTAAAGGTTCTAAGTCGAGTTCTCAACTGTAGGAACTCGAAGTTACAACTGACGTTCCTCCTCGGTATCGACTCGTCCTTCCAGTCAATCTAATACAAGGCTAGTTACGATTTGTGTATTCCTGTATTTTATTTAGTAAAGTTAAGATGCATGTTAAACCACACTGCTGGCACGGAACTCTACCGACTGTTACTGTTACTGAATCTGGGACTGGGGGAATAGTGTAAACGTTTATGACCAAAGCCTCTACTGAACTGACTGTGTTAGCTTACCCCTCTCACATACGGGGATAAGCCATATCGTATCGCTAGGATACTACTGATCAACCCAAGCCGGTCATAGACGTTTGCATATTCAAAACTACACTGAACTGTTTTAAACTGCTGAAAATTATTATTTCAAACTGTTTATCCTGCACTTTCCAATTACTATTTAAGATATGAGATGCATATTTCGTTCTTGCTCCCTCCTGACTGGAGACAACATTTTAGGTAACACTGAGGATGACGAGCTATTCTATTATGGCTATTATGACCCGGTTCTCTACCCTGCGACGGTACCGGAGCCGTCTCTGGAGGACGCTGATTCTGGGATTACAGAACCAGATGTTTAGATAGTCTTTCCTTTCTGTATTTTCTTCTTTATTTTGAGTTTGTAGTTTTATTTCGGCATTTCATTTCCAGTTGTATTTCTGAATATTTTATTAAACAAAGTTTCAAATTTCGAATATGACGGTTGTGACAAATGTACTTGTATTGTTGTGGTTACCTGCTACTGAACAGCTTACTGCCGCTGTCTCAACAACGGTGCAGGCTGGGCATGATCCGGTTCGACCCAATTATTTGGGATCCGGTCGTGACAATATATATATATATATATATATATATATATATATATATATTCATTTTTGCATGCCTTGTTCAGTCTCTTGAACTATTTTGTTCAGTTTTCCCCACCTTATATTGACCTACACACTTGGTATCTGTCCTTACCTCATTATCGGGCCTGTACTTTATATTCCTGTCTATTTTACTGGGACATCCTTGTTGCTAAATCCTTTGTTCTGTTCAGACCTTTCACCCATGCTATATTGTTCCAGTTTACATGGTATGTGGTTCAGTGATACGTGATCCTCTATCATGATCAGTGACATGGCAAACCAGGTGACATCTATTTGTTCCATACCATAGCCAAGCCTCAAATTTCCAGATAGCATGAATACCCTTTGCTCTCATTAGTCTCCCTAGATGCCCTTCCTTTAATTACATTACTCCATGTTGGATTGGCTTCAAGTATGAAGTTTAGATATAGCAGTTAGCATCTGTCCAAGTAGTGTCCTGTTTAGATACACTAAGTTGATGTATCCTTCTCTCATTTTACTAAACCATCAACCTATTGTACAAGGGGGTCCCTACATGTTTAACCCTTGATCATATTTGTTTTAATATAGTATTAGTTACCATTAGTTAGGATTTATCAAATCTGTTCTATCCATATGTATAAGCCTCTTCTTTTGTTCAGTATATGCAAGTTTCAGACCCTCTAGGCCTTTATATCCAAATTTTTCCAGAATTTGAGTATCTGTTCTACTTATAAGATGAGATACTTGAATGTGAAGCCTGGCTTGGTTAATTGATAACTCAGCCCAGTTTACTTGCATGAAGTATTAGCTTTCTTTAATCATAAGTGATGTGGTTTATAGTATATTGTTTGAGTTAGAAATTGAGTTTTAGTTGAGATAAGCATTAGACTAACCTAGTTGCTTTTCTATATAGCCTTATGGTCAAAACCCTAGATTAGCCATTTGACCCAACAGTCTAAGTTTGACTAAGTTGATTAGAGAGTTGACCAAGAGTTGACTTTGACCTAGAATGACCTAGTATCATGTACATTGCATAGTAAACTTCAATTATTACATGTTGAACACATTATAACCTGTATTGCGCTAAACAGGACCTTGTGACTCCAATTCAGACATCGGTATACATCATTCGCTTAGGGTATCAGGCGAGTACATTCTCTGATAGTTCTTTCATTTAATTGCTGATTACTGTATTTCAGTTCTAGTTAGTTCTATTGGATTCTTTGTCAACACGGATTGGTATTTTTAGATCCACTGCATGCGATACTCACCTTTTACATGTCTGGCCTCTATTACTGGAATCATTACTGGAATTACTACTGGAATCAGCTACTGGCATTATCATATTCTGGCTGGACTTGTACTTTACTTTCGTGTCATTTTCTAGATTCACTTGTACTTGTCGGATGAAAAAAAATTCGAGTAGACATGTAAACAGTCCCAAAACCCTGGAATTACCCCATCTTGTCTAATCTGGAATGACAGCAGTCATATACTTGCAAAGTGTATGTCACCTCCAGTTTTCATGAACAGGAGTATTTTGGTAATTTTTTACTTTAAAATTATTTTGAAATTATTTATTTATTTATTGTATTATTTTGGGGTTGTTTGAGTCGGGTTCGAATTTTAACTCATTCCGACTTGTTTCGACTTATTTCGGGGACCCGATGTAGTTTTAACTCTAGCGGGCCCACACATTATTTAGCCATGACCTACAATATTACCATCAAAAGTTAGAGGGATTAGTCATGATCCCATGGATTAGGTTAGACCTAATTAGAACATTAGATTTACAATTTTAACCCCCAAACCCTAAGCCAACTTGTATTGAGCTAATAAAGCAATAGAGGGGCAAACTTGTAATTAGTAAAAAGGAGATATGGAGCCAATATGGCCGGCCACATGTAGGTGGGGAGGAGAGAGAAAGACATCATCATTTGTTCTCATCCACTTTCTTTTTCTTCTTCTCCAAGGGTTCTTTCCATTTTTTTGAGAGCCCCACCATAGTTTCCATCTCCAAAATAGGCAAATCTCTTCTCTAAAATAGTTTTCATTGTATATAGAATGGTTAGGAACCCATAGAAATGTTTTCCATGGTTGTGTCTCCATTAGAGTCTATTTCGTGTCCATTTGGACATTTGTAAAGGTGTCCAATATGTAGGATCGTGTCCTAATAGGAAAGACCCCTATTTGGACACGTATAAATTGTTTGTGCATTTATTTTGGTGTGTTCTAATATTATTCCAGATTTTTGCTGTGTTAGGAATGGTTTTTCCCATGTATCTTAATGTATCTTTTTCCTATAACCTATATGTATATATATATATATGGTTATATATCATTCTCTCTCTCTCTCTCTCTCTCTCTCTCTCTCTATATATATATATATATATATATTTATATATTTATATATATATATATATATATATATATATATATATATATATATATTTATTTATTTATTTATTTTTTATATATATATATATATATATATATATATA
Organism: Iris pallida; assembly: GCA_029216955.1. Taxonomy (NCBI): domain Eukaryota; kingdom Viridiplantae; phylum Streptophyta; class Magnoliopsida; order Asparagales; family Iridaceae; genus Iris; species Iris pallida. The sequence continues at coordinate 29,303 of JANAVB010042384.1, read as the reverse complement.
TATATATATATATATATATATAAATATATAAATATATATATATATATATATATATATATATATATATATATATGGCTTATATATATATAAGTGTATATATATGTGATGGTGATACATTATGTTGGATGGGGGAGAGGCTATAGGTTCGGCCAAGGGAATGGCATGGGATGGATATATGTGTGGTTGTTAGTGTAGGAAGGGTGGTTGATGATATGTTGAGAAGGGAATGTGAGGAGGAGTTTATGGAGAGTTGAGTTTGTGAATGAATAGGTAGAGGGAGGGAACTGCTGTCCCTTAACAGCACTTGGCTGTCCCCCTTTTTGCCACAGTACAGTCCACCAATACCCCCATTTTTCAGTCCCATCTAGCCATTTGATGGCTGTCCATATACCCCAAAATCAGTCCCAAATGGCTGTCCTAATTGCCATAAACCAGTCCAGTTTTCCCCCTATACTGACTGTCCCCTTCACACAAACAGTCCACATATTTCTCCCAATGTGCAGCCCCTCTTTGCCTATTATTTCTGTCCTTTGGGACAACACTTGGCTGTCCCATTGTTCCTGGAAAACCAGCCCAGGTTTGCCCATTAGATGGCTGCCCTTTACTGCCAAATGACATCCCCATATCACCCCATATCAGTCTCCAAATTGCCACTCTACCAGCCCCTATATAACCCCACATAACAGCCTTCCATTTCCCCTTCTCTTGGCTGTCCCCTTACTGCAAATCAGTCCCTTCCTTGTTGTCCAATATCAGTCTAGAAATTGCCCTGAACATCACACAAAATCAGTCCCTTATTGCTCATATTTTCAGTCCCAACAAACCCCCATAGATGGCTATCATGTTAACCCAATATCAGTCCATAAACCACCCATCACAGTCCCAACACTTAGCCTATTTTAGCCCTATAACACCACTCTAAAATCAGTCCAAGTGCTCCATATTTCAGCCCTATTGGTCCCCTCATGTCAGCCATATTAAGCCTTGTGTGTGTGTGTAGTTGTGAGATATTGTGTGTGTGTGTGTGTGAGAGCTAAGTGAGCGAAGCTAGTAACCTATAGTACAGCCTATATCTAAACTAATAGGAAACCTATAGGAAGCCTATGAGTGTGAGATATATGAGTGTATTTTTGTGAGAGTGTGGTGTGAGGATGAATGTGAGAGTGTTGTGAGGGTAAATTCATGATATGGTTTTGGAATAGGGTAAACCATACCCATGTGTCCTAACATAGCCTAGATACCTAGGATACCTATTTTCCTTGGTAGGTAAATCTTAGATAGGTTGATATCTAGCTACCCTAAGGAGCCTAGGCTAGTATCTTGGGTATTTGCAGGATTTTCTTGGTATTGGACAAGGTATCGGGATTTACCTTGGTAGGGTAAATGCTAGTTTTGCCTAGAAATAGGGTATTTGTGTTAGAAGTCTAAGATAGGGTTAGAACTTGATTTCCGTGGTTGGTAATGATCAAATATGGTGCTCATAGACTAGTTTTGACGTCGGTTGACCTTTTTGACCAAAAGTCAACAAAAGTCAACCGAGAGTCAAACTTAGCCTTTAAGCGACCAGATTTGACCGAAACCAAACCAGAGTTGACCAGTTGACTGAAAGTCAACAGTTGGTCAACATTAGATTAGTTTGACCTAGGGTTGACCAGAGTTGACTAGAGTTGACTTTTTGACCAAAAGTCAACTGTAAGTCAACCTTTGACCCCGTTTGACCTAATTTGACTTGGATTGACTCTCAGTGACCTAGTATGACCTAGTATGAACCAGTATGACCTAGTATGACTAAGTTTGACCTAGATTGACCTAGTTTTGACTTAGACTTGCATTCATTACTTATATTAGTTTCCTTTCTCAGTATTAAGCCCTGTTTGACTCATAGTATCTTATTTTAGGTTTGTGATCACTCTGAGCATCTGTTCACCCTATCAGCTCAGGACCATAGGCGAGTACATTCACTGATAGTTTTTATTGTCTTGATATCTACTATATCCGATTCAGTCGTAGTATTTTACATGATTCCTGACACGATGTTTTACGGACTAGTATACGTCGGATCCTGTCATGAGATGTTATTCCTAGACTCCCTTGGTATATGAGTATATGATATTCCTGTGTTCCTGTACTTATATAGACACTGATTTGGGAGTGGGCTGGCCCCTGCTCTTGAACCCCGTGTCATGACGTGCCATGTCCGGATCCGTGATACTATTCGAAGATGGGGAAATTATTAGGGGTTATGTGATCAAAGCCTTCCTGTAACTATATTTTGCTAGCGCCACCCTCACCTCACGTAGGGTGTAGCATACACCCCATTACCAGTTATCCAGGTTGGATGGCATGACTCTCCGTTGAGTACACCGCGGATTGCCGGGCCAAGTGGATAACCATCTCTTGCTTCCCTAGCCGATCACATATCGCTCTAATAGTTCAAATCACCTTTTACATTTATTATCATATCTTATATTTCTAGTTCACCTTTACTTACTGTACTTTCACCATGCTATAATTCATTTCTCATATGCTCTACCTGTCTTTTATACTGTACCATGATTTGAGACTAAGTTCTGTTTGAAAGAAGGGTTACAACTCCGATCCTTGTTTGGTTCAAGGGTTGTAACTTGGCTTTCAAATGGTTCCCAAGTCGCCTATATCTTTTGTCTTGTATTTCCTTATTGCTGTCTCTTATAGTATTTCTCAATTCATATGGAACTGCTATTGGTGTTTTGTACTTGCTCATTTTCCTGACAGGATACCGTTGACAAATTTTACAGATAACTCTGAGACTGATTGCCCGACCTACTATGGGGTTGAGTCTGATGGACTAGATTTAGACCGTGGCTTATTGGTAGAGCTACTAGACTTTGCTCATCCTGAGTAGCATAGTTTAGTTAGGTTTGCCTGGCCTGCGAGCCAGCTAGTGCATTTTAGTTTGTACTATCTTTATACTTATATCTCTGAGACTCTGGATTTTTGTGTTTAGCTCTGACTTGTGAATTTTGGACTTATTTCCTGTTTTATCTATTATATCTCTTTTCCATGCTATCTACCTTAGTTTTGATTATGTGATTGAGACTGTATTGCTATATCACCTCCATTCGAAGTGTATATACTGTACAGGTACATTTATCTGTTTTAGTCGTAGTATTTACAGACCCTATATACAGCGTTCTACCGCCGATACTATGGCGTAGGTTGGACGTAACCACGTGCTCGTGCCCCTCTCAAGGGTGCGGGTCGTGACACATTTTTGTGGTGGCCCATGCAGGTCAGTATCGCAACTAGTGCGAACTCGTAATGGTGCTCGACTTAGAGTACTAATTACGAGCCTGCAATTAGGACATAGGATTAGGGTATGATAGGAGTTACTCAATCACATGTTAGGAGATTCTGATCTTTTGATTACCATAACAAATTCTTTTTGTATTGAATTTAATTGTCCGTCTTTGATATTCCTATCATGTGCCATATTGATTTCTTGTTTCAATCTATCATCAGGATGACGATCACTCGCTCTTAGGCAGTGGGTTCTAGCGCTGTACTGGAGAGGCCCGATCCGGTAGGTCTTCTACCTCCGGCTGCGGGAGTAGCAGTGGCAGTCCCAGGAGGTCTTCCACCTCCGGCAGCGGGAGCTACAGCTAAGGGAGCTGCTATCTCAGTTCCTGCCCCTCCGGCGGGAGCAACAGCAGCGACGGTTCCAGGAGGTCTTCTACCTCCAGCAGCGGGACCGTCTATGGTTATTCCTGATGTTCTTCCACCGCCGCCTCCGATACCGGCAGACACTCAGGGTATGATGGCCCTTCTGCAGCAGATGCTGCAGACACAGAGAGCACAGACAGAGGCACAGCACCGTCAGGCAGAGGTGCTGCGACAGACCATGGAGAACTCACATCAGCTAGCTATGGCAGCAGTGGAGAGATGTGCATCGGCTACAGCTCAGGGAGCACCAGCACAGCAGCAGGGTCAGGGAGGCCCGGTACACACCTCGACTTCAGGAAGATGAACCCATGGGAGTTCAAGGGTATTGAGGGTATCCTATACGCGGACGACTGGCTAGAGGATGTCCAGCAGAGTCTGGAGTTGGCAGAGGTCCCGAAAGGTCTGTGGGTGACTTCTGCAGCGAGCCAGTTCTTTGACATAGCGCTGACTTGGTACCGCACGGATCCGCGTGCGTCAGTGAGAGGTATATCTTGGGAGGACTTCAGGAAACTCTTTAAGGAGAAGTTCTACCCAGATGTAGCCTTGACAGCTTTGGAGGGGCAGTTTGCCGGTCTGGTATAGGAGAACTCGTCGGTAGACGAGTATGCAGCGGAGTTCTTCCGCCTGAGCAGGTTTGCACCCAGTTTGGTCCAGGATGAGGGGTGCAAGGCCCGAAAGTTAAGGAGGGGTCTCATTCATGCAGTGCGCACTTGCACATCTGGGCGACGAGACGCGACCTTTGAGCAGATCTTGATAGAGGCTCAGATTGCAGAGGAGGACTTCGGCCTGAAGCCAAAGAGGAGCAGTGACGCTATTGGAGCTAGTTCGAGTGCAGGGCCAGCGAAGCGCCCATATTTCTAGCAGAGGCAGTTCCAGCAGCAGCAGCCTCAGTTGCAGATCCAACAGGCACCGGCGCGTGCCCAGCAGCATCAGGGTCAGGGTCAGAGGCCGGCTACACAGTGTAACTTCTACGGAAGGCCAGGTCACACTAGAAAGGTCTGTAGGAAGAGATTGGACATCTGCTTATACTGTAGGGCGCCAGATCACCAGCTAAAGGACTGTCGTATTTGAGGAGTTCGAGGAGTCCAGGACAGAGCGCAGCCGACCAGAGGACCAGCGGTTCAGCAGAGAGGTCCTTCACTTCAGACGCAGCAGTAGCGTTTCCAGCAGCACCATAGGGGAGCCCCTGTGGACAGAGTGTTTACCCTGACAGCAGAGGAGGAGGCAGAGCCAGTAGGCGATGTAGTAGCAGGTCATGTTCTTCTCGATTCATTCCCTACATTTACCTTATTTGATTTCGGTACCTCTCATAGCTTTGTGTCTGTCTCCTTTACTCTGAGACACAATATTATTACTGAACCCTTGGGTAGAACTTGTAAGATATTGACCGGGGGAGGCATCATCCTGGTCAACAATATCTACAAGAGGCGGAGAGTTACTGTAGGAGGCCGAGTTTTGGGTGCGTGCTTGCTCGTAATGCCCCTTCCGATGTACGATGTGGTACTCGGAATGGATTGGTTGAGCATGCACCATGCTACTATAGATTGTAGAGGATATAGGATTTTGTTTAGGCCGCCGGGAGAGCCAGAGATTATGTTTGCCAGAGGAGCAGCTGAGCCGGTAGATGGGTTCTGCGAAGATTTACTGGCGGGGCAGGCATTGCCGCATCCATTGATAGCTGACTTCATGGATGTATTTCCCGAGGATTTGCCTGGGATGCCGTCGGATAGAGACGTTGAGTTCTCTATAGACTTAGTGCCAGGTGCTGAACCTATTTTGCAGCACGTCTATAGAGTCAACAACAACGAGTTGGCGGAGCTGAAGAAGCAGGTCGACGAGCTATAGGACAAGGGATTCATTAGATCCAGTTCATCGCCTTGGGGAGCGCCAGTCTTGTTTGTGCCGAAGAAAAATGGTACGATACGTATGTGTATCGATTACAGGACGCTCAACAACCTTACTATCAAGAATAAGTACCCATTGCCGAGGATCGACGACTTGTTCGATCAGTTGAGCGGCGCCAAGGTGTTTTCGAAGATAGATCTGAGATTCGGCTATCATCAGCTGAAGGTGAAGAAGGAAGACATTCCGAAGACAGCTTTTCGGACTCGGTACGGCCAGTACGAGTTCACAGTGATGCCATTTGGGTTGACCAACGCCCCAGCTGTGTTCATGAACTTGATGAACAAGGTATTCCATCAGTACCTTGACAAGTTCGTGGTGGTCTTCATAGACGACATCCTGGTCTACTCAAAGACGTCGGAGGAGCACGAGGAGCATCTGAGGATTATGCTCGAGACTTTGAGAAAGGAGCAGTTGTATGCGAAGTTGTCGAAGTGTGAGTTCTTCCTGGACCAGGTCAAGTTAGTGGGTCATGTTGTGACCGAGCACGGGATCTCAGTAGACCAGAGGAAGATTGCTGTGGTAGAGTCTTGGTCTACTCCCAGTACAGTTGCCGAGGTTCGGAGCTTTCTGGGATTGGCGGGCTACTATCGGAAGTTCGTCCAGGATTTCTCGCGGATCGCAGAGCCGATGACTAGACTCACCAGGAAGGACGTGAAGTTCGTCTGGACTGAGGAGTGTCAGGCCGCCTTCGATGAGCTGAAGAAGAGGTTGACATCAGCTCATATTTTGACATTGCCGTCTGGGATCGGTGGTTTCTCGATTTACAACGACGCTTCTGGCCGGGGTCTGGGTTGTGTACTTCAGCAGCACGGGAAGGTGATTGCCTATGCATCTAGGCAGTTACGTCCTCATGAGAAGAACTACCCGACCCACGATCTGGAGTTAGCCGCTGTCATCTTTGTCCTGAAGTTGTAGAAATACTATCTGTACGGAGAGCGGGTTGAGATCTTTACTAATCATAAGAGCTTGAAGTACGTATTCACTCAGAAGAAGCTGAACATGAGGCAGAGACGTTGGCTTGAGCTGATGAAGGATTTCGATATCGCCTTGCAGTACCATCCAGAGATGGCCAACGTAGTCGCAGATGCCTTGAGCAGGTATCCAGTGGCTATGTATCTGACATCAGACCGTCATCTTTTGGCTGACCTGGACAATTTAAGAATCGAGGTGATTATTCCGGGCATGGAGGTACAGTTATAGGGTTTACAGATTTGGTCTGAGTTGATGGACAGAGTCAAATCAGCGCAGTATGATGATGTTGCCCTGAGGTGCATCAGAGAGCAAGTGCAGGTAGGGCTGCTTGATGATTTCTCTATTGCCGAAGATGGGTCGCTGCGGCACGGTGCTAGACTGTGCGTCCCGAGTGGAGAGCTTCGGGAGGAGGTTCTTCAGGAGGCTCATCGCTCTCAGTACTCTATGCATCCTGGTGCCAACAAGATGTACAGAGATCTGAGAGAGCACGTATGGTGGTACGGTATAAAGTGCGAGGTGGCTCAGTTTGTATCTCGCTGCTTGGTTTGTCAGTAGGTGAAGGCCGAGAGGCAGAAGCCTGGTGGGTTGCTATAGCCACTACCCATTCCTGAGTGGAAGTGGGAGCACATCACCATGGACTTTGTGTCGGACTTCCACGATCTCCAGGAGGGAAAGACGCGATCTGGGTCATAGTTGATAGATTGATCAAATCGGCCCACTTTTTGCCTTTCAATGTGGGATTGTCTACGGAGAGGTTGGCAGAGCTGTATGTTCGTCAGATCGTACGATTGCATGGGGTTCCTGTGAGCATAGTTTCAGATCGAGATAGCCGTTTCACTTTCCACTTCTGGAGGAGTTTGCAGGCTAGCTTGGGCACCTCGCGCAAGTTTAGTACCGCTTATCACCCCCAGACAGACGGGCAGTCGGAGAGGACTATCCAGACTTTGGAGGATATGCTTCGTACGTGTGTGCTAGATCTCGGGGGTTCTTTGGAGGATCATCTTCACCTGGTAGAGTTTGCTTACAACAACAGCTACTAGGCCAGTATAGAGATGTCGCCATTCGAGGCTCTATACGGATGGAGATGTCGTACTCCCTTATCATGGGACGATGTTAGCGAGAGGGTGCTGCTTGGTCCGGAGATGGTAGTGAACGCAGCTGAGAAGGTCAGGCTGATTAGAGACAGACTTTGGGTGGCTTAGGATAGGCAGCGGCATTGGACCGATAGCCACCGGAGACCGTTAGAGTTCGAGGTTAGTTTCAGTTCCTGTTTGTGATTGTTTGTGATTGTTTGTGATTTTATTTGTCCTGTGTGCTGAGTTTGTTTTATGTCTAGGCTGGTGCTTTGGTGTTCCTGAAGATTTCTCCGACACGGGGCACGATTCGCTTTGGCGTGGACGGGAAGCTTAGTCCGTGCTACATCGGACCTTTCACTATCCTTGAGAGGGTCGGTGCAGTGGCTTACCGGCTGGACTTGTCGCCTACGCTAGAGGGGGTACACAACGTGTTCCACGTGTCACAGCTGAGACGGTACGTGGCGGACCCCAGCCATGTATTGGACCATTCAGCGATCGAGATGGGGCCTAATCTTCACTATCCAGAGCAGCCAGTGGAGATTCTGGATCGTAGGGAGAAGGTGCTCCGGAACCAGGTTATACCCTTGGTTCGTGTTGTATGGAGGCATCACTCTCCAGGTGAGTCTACCTGGGAGAGAGAGGACGACATGCGAGAGCGTTTCCCTTATCTCTTCGAGCCCTGAGGTATAATTTTGTTTCTGCATGTGATTCAGTGTATGTTTGTTTTAATTTTGAGGACAAATTTTTTTTAAGGTGGATAGATTTGTCACCGCCAGTTTTCATGAACAGGGGTATTTTGGTAATTTTCCACTTTAAAATTATTTTGGAATTATTTATTTATTTATTGTATTATTTAGGGGTTGTTTGAGTCGGGTTCGAATTTCAACTCATTCCGACTTGTTTCGACTTGTTTCGGGGACCCGGGGTAGTTTTGACTCTAGCGGGCCCACACATTATTTAGCCATGACCCACAATATTACCATCAAAAGTTAGAGGGATTAGTCATGACCCCATGGATTAGGTTAGACCTAATTAGAACATTAGATTTATATTTTTAACCCCCAAACCCTAAGCCAACTTGTATTGAGCTAATAAAGCAATAGAGGGAAAAACTTGTAATTAGTAAAAAGGAGATATGGAGTAAATATGGCCGGCCACATGTAGGTGGGAAGGAGAGAGAAAGACATCATCATTTATTCTCATCCACTTTCTTCTTCTTCTTCTCCAAGGGTTCTTTCCATTTTTTTGAGAGCCCCACCATAGTATCCATCTCCAAAATAGGTAAATCTCTTCTCTAAAATAGTTTTCCATTGCATGTAGAATGGTTAGGAACCCATAGAAATGTTTCCCATGGTTGTGTCTCCATTAGAGTCTATTTTGTGTCCATTTGGACATTTGTAGAGGTGTCCAATATGTAGGATCGTGTCCTAATAGGAAAGACCCCTATTTGGACACAAATAAATTGTTTGTGCATTTATTTTGGTGTGTTCTAATATTATTCCAGATTTTTGCTTTGTGTTAGGAATGGTTTTTCCTATGTATCTTAATGTATCTTTTTCCTATAACCTATATGTATATATATATATGGTTATATATATATATATATATATATATATATATATATATATATATATATATATTATGGCTTATATATATATATATAAGTGTATATATATGTGATGGTGATACATTGTGTTGGATGGGGGAGAGGCTACAGGTTCGGCCAAGGGAATGGCATGGGATGGATATGTGTGTGGTTGTTAGTGTAGGAAGGGTGGTTGATGATATGTTGAGAAGGGAATGTGAGGAGGAGTTTATGGAGAGTTGAGTTTGTGAATGAATAGGTAGAGGGGGGAACTGCTGTCCCTTAACAGCACTTGGCTGTCCCCCTTTTTGCCACAGTGCAGTCCACCAATACCCCCATTTTTCAGTCCCATCTAGCCATTTGATGGCTGTCCATATACCCCAAAATCAGTCCCAAATGGATGTCCTAATTGCCATAAACTAGTCCAGTTTTTCCTCTATATTGACTGTCCCCTTCACACAAACAGTCCACATATTTCTCCCAATGTGCAGCCCCCATTTGCCTATTATTTCTGTCCTTTGGAACAGCACTTGGCTGTCCCATTGTTCCTGGAAAACCAACCCAGGTTTGCCCATTAGATGGCTGCCCTTCACTGCCAAATAACATCCCCATATGACCCCATATCAGTCCCCAAATTAACACTCTACCAGCCCCTATATAACCCCACATAACAGCCTTCTATTTCCCCTTCACATGGCTGTCCCCTTACTGTAAATCAGTCCCTTCCTTGCTGTCCAATATCTGTCCAGAAATTGCCCTGAACATCACACAAAATCAGTCCCTCATTGCTCCTATTTTCAGCCCCAACAAACCCCTATAGATGGCTGTCCTGTTAACCCAATATCAGTCCATAAACCACCCATCACAGCCCTAACACTTAGCCTATTTTCAGTCCTATAACACCACTCTAAAATCAGTCCAAGTGCTCCACATTTTAGCCCTATTGGTCCCCTCATGTCAGCCATACTGAGCCTTGTGTGTGTGTGTAGTTGTAAGATATTGTGTGTGTGTGAGAGCTAAGTGAGTGAAGCTAGTAACCTATAGTATAGCCTATATCTAAACTAATAGGAAACCTATAGGAAGCCTATGAGTGTGAGATATATGAGTGTATTTTGTGAGAGTGTGGTGTGAGGATGAATGTGAGAGTGTTGTGAGGGTAAATTCATGATATGGTTTAGGAATAGGGTAAACCATACCCATGTATCCTAACATAGCCTAGATACCTAGGATACCCATTTTTCTTGGTAGGTAAACCTTAGATAGGTTGATATCTAGCTACCCTAAGGAGCCTAGGCTAGTATCTTGGGTATTTGCGGGGTTTCCTTGGTATTGGACAAGGTATCGGGATTTACCTTGGTAGGATAAATGCTAGTTTTGCCTAGGAATAGGGTATTTGTGTTAGAAGTCTAAGATAGGGTTAGAACTTGATTCCCGTGGTTGGTAATGATCAAATATGGTGCTCATAGACTAGTTTTGACGTCGGTTGACCTTTTTGACCAAAAGTCAACAAAAGTCAACCGAGAGTCAAACTTAGCCTTTAAGCGACCAGATTTGACCGAAACCAAACCAGAGTTGACCAGTTGACTGAAAGTCAACAGTTGGTCAACATTAGACTAGTTTGACCTAGGATTGACCTAGAGTTGACCAGAGTTGACCAGAGTTGACTTTTTGACCAAAAGTTAACTATAAGTCAACCTTTGACCTCGTTTGACCTAGTTTGACTTGGATTGACTCCCAGTGACCTAGTATGACCTAGTATGAACTAGTATGACCTAGTATGACTAAGTTTGACCTAGATTGACCTAGTTTTGATTTAGACTTGTATTCATGACTTATATTAGTTTCCTTTCTCAGTATTAAGCCATGTTTGACTCATAGTATCTTATTTTAGGTCTGTGATCACTCTGAGCGTCTGTTCACCCTATCAGCTTAGGACCACAGGTGAGTACATTCACTGATAGCTTTCATTGTCTTGATATCTACTATATCCGATTCAGTCGTAGTGTTTTACATGATTCCTGACACGACATTTTACGGACTAGTATACGTCGGATCCTGTTATGAGATGTTATTCCTAGACTCCCCTGGTATATGAGTATGTGATATTCTTGTGTTCCTGTACTTATATAGACACTGATTTGGGAGTGGGCTGGCCCCCTGCTCTTGAACCCCGTGTCTTGACATGCCATGTCCAGATCCGTGATACTATTCGGGGATGGAGGAATTATTAGGGGTTATGTGATCAAAGCCTTCCTGTAACTATATTTTGCTAGCGCCACCCTCACCTCACATAGGGTGTAGCAGACACCCCATTACCAGTTATCCAGGTTGGACGACATAACTCTCCGTTGAGTACACCGCAGATTGCCGGACCAAGTGGATAACCATCTCTTGCTTCCCTAGCCGATCGCATATCGCTCTAATAGTTCAAATCACCTTTTATATTTATTGTCATATCTTATATTTCCAGTTCACCTTTACTTACTGTACTTTCACCATGCTATGATTCATTTCTCATATGCTCTACCTACCTTTTATACTGTACCATAATTTGAGACTAAGTTCTGTTTGAAAGAAGGGTTACAACTTCGGTCCTTGTTTGGTTCAAGGGTTGTAACTTGGCTTTCAAATGGTTTCCAAGTCGCCTATATCTTTTGTCTTGTATTTCATTATTGCTGTCTTTTATAGTATTTCTCAATTCATATGAAATTGCTGTTGGTGTTTTGTACTTGCTCATTTTCCTGACAGGATACCGTTGACAAATTTTACAGACGACTCTGAGACTGATTGTCCGACCTACTATGGGGTTGAGTCTGATGGACTAGATTTAGACCGTGGCTTATTGGTAGAGCCACTGGACTTTGCTCACCCTGAGTAGCATAGTTTAGTTAGGTTTGCCTGGCCTGCGAGCCAGCTAGTGCATTTCAGTTTGTAGTATCTTTATACTTATATCTCTGAGACTCTGGATATTTGTATTTAGCTCTGACTTGTGGATTTTGGACTCGTTTTCTGTTTTATCTATCATATCTCTTTTCTATGCTATCTACCTTAGTTTTGATTATGTGATTGAGACTGTATTGCTATGTCACCTCCATTCGAAGTGTATATACTGTACAGCTATATTTATCTGTTTTAGTCGTAGAATTTATAGACCCTATATACAGCGTTCTAGCGTCGATACTGCGGCGTAGGCTGGACGTAACCACGTGCTCGTGCCCCTCTCAAGGGTGCGGGTCGTGACAGCGTACGATAAGCCGTACTTACCCCCTATCGTTTACATATCGAACTCGGTATTTTAAAACACACTGTTAGAATCTTGTACTGGACTCACATTGGGATCTTACTTGACTCATATTGTACTATCTGGACTCACCCTGGACCCACCCTGGACTCACATCATATTGTCTGGACTCATATCATATTACTCTAGTTCAGTTAGCTCTATTTTTACAGTCTTCATTGTTATGATCTCTTGATTCACTATATTTACTTTCATGTTCTAAACTATTGTTCTATTTTGATTCATGTCTCAGACTTGCCATGCTCATTAAGTTTCCCTGAGGACACATGCCCTACTTGCTATGGAACCGAGGAGGGATTAGCTACCTTTGGTTCCGATTCTCAGGAGTGATCAGGAGACTAGTTTTGTAGACTTGTTTAGATTTCATGTTTATAACTTGAATTATAATAAGTAGAGATATTTGACTTTGTATTTGAGATTGTTTGAGATATTATTATTTTAGTCGTTTATTTTAAGTTATTGTTTGTTTAGTCTTATCAGTTATCTAGACTTTTGTGTTATCTTATCGTGCTTAGACTATGATTGAGTAATTACCATATTTTTACTTGTCCTCCATTTGGAGTTGAGATCTATGACAGGTACATTATATATTTGCATGAGTTGATATTTAGCGACCTAGAACAGTATTCTATCGCTGATTCAGCGGTGTAGGCTGGGCGCTGTTACGCACTCGTTCCCCTATACCGGGTACGGGTCGTGACATAATGATAGGGGGCGGGGAAGACCATGCGAGGAAGAAGCGTACAGTAAACGGCGGTCATCCGTGGCCGATGGTGGCGGTTCGGGCACAGGTCGCGGTGGCGCTCCTGGCAGTACGTGATGGTGGTATCCGATTGTGGTGGTGGTCAAGATTTTGGTGTCGGGGGATTGGGTCGGGTTTGTCGTGGAGTGGCGATAATGTACGGTGGTGATGTAATTGTAATAGAATACGATGGAAGGGACACAAACACACGGGTCCGAACACGATTGTGATGGTAATAATGGTGGTGCTTACTGGTGGTGGCTGTGGTGTTTAATGGTGGTGCTTACTGGTGGTGGCTGTTGTGTTTAATGGTGGATATCAGTTTAGGAGGATCAGGGGGACGTGGCTGCAACCGAGCGATCGAGCACTGTACTCCGGTCGTAGAGATGGCAAGATGGTTCTGCTATGACGACGAGGAACTCCGGCCGACGCAGGGCTGAGGGCGCGGACAGGTCGAAGACGGAGGCCATGGATTTGGTGGCAGTTGACGTCAAGGCAGGGCTACGATGAAGTCAAAGAAAATGCTGGTGTTGCAGCGGGACTGAAGACAAGCATGGCGGTCTCGACAGCCATGGAAAAATTCGGTGGCTGACCACAGCGGGGTGGAGGAACTGCCATGGTTGGGCAGGGCTCCTGTGGAGTTATGTTGTGTCGAAAAGGATGGGTTTTCGTAGGGTTTTTAAGAGGGGAAATGGGTCGGTTGATGCTTCTATTTATATGCATGGATTTAGATTGATGTTAATCCTAGGAGGATTCCTAGAATAGATCAATTTCTAATTCGATTCGGGTGTGAATGCTCGAGGGGATTTGAGTATTCGCAAGGAAATTTGAATATTCGTTTATACCCTCCTCCTTTCTAATTCAAAGTTAGAAATAGTTATCATAAACAATATTTAAAACATATATTAATCAAACCTTAATCTTCTTAATTTAAAATTAAAAGAATTTAAAAGAAAATAGAATTGATCTAATCTTACTCATAATTGATTACACAATTAAATTTAAACTTGATATTTAGCAATATCAAAACAAATTTCAAATCTTAATAAATTGTTTACAAAAATTATTTAAGTCTATGTTTGACATTACCGATTAATTTAAATTATATATAGTCAAACCTAATCAAACTATGTTTGATATTATCAATTAAATTATATATAATTAAATCCTGATCAAAATATGTTTTGATGTTACCTAATATATTTTCTAAAATAGTTGATGTCATCAGATAATTGTGAAAATATTTTTATAAATCCAAAAACTAAATTTAAAAATATTTGGTAAAATCTTTCTATTGTTTCAAAATGCTTTATGATTTTAAAAACCATTTTTGTGACCAATCTTTTGAAATCTCAAAATTGATGACCAAATATCTTTTGAAAGTCTTAACAAAATTCAGAATAATATTTTTATTAAAACTAAATGCTATTTTCAAACCATTAATTTAAACTAGTTGTCAAAATAAAAAAATAGTAGCAAAATAACGCTTATATGCTTCACGGATAGTTTAGTTCAAAACATGATTAAAATAAAATATATTTTTTTTGAAAATCCGGGAAGAGGAGTTACAAATCTACCCACCTTAGAAAAAAAAATTTCTCGAATTTAGGAATGTCTAGGATAGATAGGCTCGATAGGTCTGAAGGAAAATAGTAACATGAATTTTAATAAGAATGGTATTGATCGATAAGATAAGATCGAGGGTAACCAAAACTTTCTTAATAAGAATTATTGATCAAAAGAAATATTGAACAAAGCATTGACCAAGGAATGATGGGAGTGGAAAAGTACATAGATATGGCTTGGTGTTGGAGTCTTAGGAATCCAAAAGGTTCTAAATATTCTCAAAAATCGATAACTTCAAGGGCAATTCATCAATCGAAGACTCTACCCACTTTGGAAATTTCTTCCTCGAAATTTCGAAGGGTACGATTAGTCATGATTAAGAATAATAATCAAAAAAATGATTTGATCAATGATCAAGTAAGTTAGATCGTGAATAGAATCGAACCTTACGAAAGATACGTGGCACATACAGTATATTCAAAGGATCTAGTCACAATGGTTAACGATATAATCAAAATATGATTAGCTAAACAAAAAAAAGTCATTAGGCACTTGGAATTATATAGGCATGGTTGTCACGACCTGCTACCCAAATTGTTGGGCCGGGCCGAGCCATATCCAGCCTACGCTTGGTTAAAGCGTAGTAAGCTGTTCTAAGAATAGACAATAAAGGATCTAAGATGCTAATAATTCTAATATCATATTTAAAAGGTTCATCACAACACAACATCTATAAGCGAAAGTAAAATAAGTACAGACTTAATAATACACTTCCAAAGTATCAAACTGGAGACAAAGTCCAGTGACTACAAGATATAGTCTAAACAGTTCAATAACTAAGCCAAAAATAATCTAAACGAGACTACCAAGCGAGGTTCCCTGCGGGGACTTCCTCGGAAGCAAAAGTCTGGTCCTCTGTAGTGGGTCCACAGAAAAGATCACAGAGCAAACATCCTTCGAAAGTATGCCTACAACGTTATCCTGTTAGGACGGAAGCAAGTACTGGTTCTACAAACTAAACATACTGAGCATGGAATGAGAAGAGATGTAATAAATAAGAATCATGTCATA
Organism: Iris pallida; assembly: GCA_029216955.1. Taxonomy (NCBI): domain Eukaryota; kingdom Viridiplantae; phylum Streptophyta; class Magnoliopsida; order Asparagales; family Iridaceae; genus Iris; species Iris pallida. Next base: position 13,383 of record JANAVB010042384.1, on the reverse strand, counting down.
TCACAGTCTATCATGTAGAAGATATATTTGTCATGGCAACAGATGTATATGTAATATTTAAAATTGGAGTAGGTACGTGATCGGTCAATAGGTATAAAATATACTGGCGTACAAGTCTACATGTAATAAAATGTACGTACGTACAAGTCTACAAGCATATGTGTACATACATACAGAAATGCGGGATAATGGCCTACGAAAAGATATGCATGTAATAAGACCTTGCTCGGTATATATGTACGGAAGAAGGGGGCATGATCACGTACTCAGCTATCAGTTTTCCCATAACCCAAGCTATAACATGTAAGAGATACAATAGCAGTTTAAAGCATGTGAAAGATACTAAGAGCAGTTTAAAGCATGTTAATCCTGTGAGAAGCATGTAAAGCATACGGAAGATACATAGAAACATGTAAGATAAGATTTTCCATTTAAGTAACTGTATTAACATAGTTCATACGCAATTCATTATCATATACAGTAAGATAGAGTTTGTAGGGGTACTCACCTCGAGCAAGACAACGAAATAAAATGCAGAGGAAGAAGCCTGGTGTCCTGACACTATCAAAAAGGGTATAATAAACTCAGATCCTATTTTGTGTTCAAGACTCTAGACTGCTAACTCTAACACTAGTGGTTTGCCATGACTTCTAACTGGGACACTTAGCTAAGTGATGACCCAGTATAGTAGACCAATATGGGGTGACACTAAGCCTATAACCTATATTCAGAGTCCTTAGAAACTCAAAGATCATTCTAGAGTTTTACAAAAACCAAGTATAAAAATGTACTAATAATAAGAATTAATTATAAATTAAGGATGATACACAAGAAAAAATCTATAGATGTTGTCGGAAGATAAAACAAATATCACCAATGTGTTCAGAATGGTCAAATTATCTAGTATAGCCTACCCATAAGTCCAATTTGGATACAGGGGCAAAAAGATAATTTCGGGTCAAAACGGTATCCGCCGTTGGATCCACTTTGGATCGAAAAATGTATCAGATTAAAAGTCTAAAAACCTAGCAAACTATATGACCACAAATCCAGAATGACGATATAAACCCAACGGTATATCCGAAATTGGATTCCGATGACCCAATCTCAAATTGGTCCGTTGACCAGGACATTGAAATTCCGATTTGCACGAAAAAGCGTGCCGGAGCCAAGGTCTAAAAAACTCAGCAAATTATATGTCAACGAGTCCAAAATGACGATACGAACTCCACGGTATATCAGGAATTGGATTCCGATGAGTCGATCTCAAAGTGATCCGTTGACTCGGATTGTGGGATCCACTTTGCACCGAAATACGTGCCAGGGCCCACGTCCTCCAAATCTAACAAATTTTATATGAAATCATGTCCGAACGATGCCCCGAATCTACTGGTGGTGTCTGAATTAAAATCCGGAGTCCCGTGATCAAAATAGAATTTTACAAGTTGGAAATTACGAATTCGGACGGCCAACTTTGGCGTCAAATTCAACCAATCAAACGTGTTCACAATGAAATAAAACTTGAGGTACAGGAAGATGGTTATACCAGCTGTGCACAAGAACTGACAGCACGTCAAACGGAGGTACGACGGCGGAGTTACGAGCCAACGCAGGGCTCCAAAAAACTGTCCAAAAATAGTACAATTTAAAGTGTCAACTTGGAGACCGATTTTCATGTATCAAACGACAAAACTAACGGATGAAACTTGACAGGATTGAAGAGGGATATACAATATGAAGAAAGAAGAAAGGATCGACGATCCAACAGTTGGATTTCTCGAAAAACGTGCACAAAGTCTCTGTCCTGAAACGAGATTTTGACTTCGCCATTTCGTGCGTCACGACGAGATTCCGTAAGATACGAACGAATAGCCTACGTATCGCATTGGGTAGAAGGAGGATGGCCAGGGGGAGCTTGCCCAGGGGGTCACCAACCGGGGGGGACCGCCCACGCGACGGGGCGCGGTGGTGCGGCTGCTGCTGCCATACGCTGCTGCTGTATACTACAGCAGCGGCTACCATGCGCTGCAGGCTATACGGCGGCACGGGGGGCCAGACGGGGGAACGACGACGGCAGTGTTGGTCGTGGCAGCATACGGTGGTGGTGGAGAGTAGAAGAGGAGGAGGTGGTGGTGTCGGTGATGGTTATGGTGATGGTGGTGGTGTGATGAAAATGATGGTAATGGTGTTAATGGTAGGGGTGTTGGCTGTGGAGTAGGAGGAGAGGCAAGAGAGATGTCGGCCATGGGGGGTGATGTCGGTAAGGAAAGAGAGGGGGGTATGTGCTATGATTGGGAGAGAGAGAGAATGAGATATATGTTAAAGAGGGAGAGAGAAAGAGATATTATTAAAGAGAAAGAGAGAGAAGGTCAGCTGGGGGGGGTGTGTGTGCTGATGGAGAGAGGGGGTGTGGGAGTGTTTTAAGTAGGAGAGTGAAAGAGAATTATATATATATATATATATATATATATATATATATATATATATATATATATATATATATATATAAGAGAAAAAGAGGAAAAAATATATATATATATATATATATAAGAGAAAATGAGATATTTGATAAAGTAGAGAGATAAAGAGAGATATTTTTGTGTAGGAAGAAGGAGTGATGTATCAGTGGGGTGTATGGATAGTCATGTGAGGGGTCACATAAAATCTGGTTGGGTGTTGGGTCAAGTTCGGTTGAGTTTGGGCTTGGTTAGGCCATAATTACAAATTTAAATTATTTATAATCATGGATGAAATAGAAGCACACGGAAGACCAATTGGGCGGCACGCAAGTGGCACATGCATAGTAGGCTCAAAACTGGTCAGAACCATATATTGGGTCGATTAGATTGGACCGATGTCGAGTCCCAAAATTAGATTGGAAGTTGGATCAGGTTTTATGGTAAATAATCAATTGGCCTAAATTGACCCGAAAGTTGTGCGATGGAAACAGAGTACAAGGAAACAAGTTTGAGTAGGACACCTTATACCAAAATAAATATAATTTGGTCTACTACAAAACTCATAAAGAGAGTTTCCAGAGATTGACATCTCTAACTCTCCAGAAATCAAAATCCCGAAAAGTACATTTAATGATCAAAAATAATTATAATAAAATATTTATTGAAAATAATTTATTTAGAAAATTTAAAATAATCCCTAAAATTCAGAGGGCTTACAATGGTCAACAATCAAAATTTAGGCAACGTCTAAATATGGTTAAAATTACTTAGATATTACTAGGATGCAATCACGATCACGGTTAATCATGCAAGTTGTCCAAGCAAAATCAAAATTAAAAGTTGGCACGAGCATGAACGAGATAAAAATAGTCATGATCATAGTGGAATAGAAATATAAGTAATTGAGTTGAAGTATATGCACACTTATGATTATAGTCAAATAGTTTAGTCATGATCGAAGTCGTTTAGGGACGATCAAAATTCAAATTTGTTTGGCACGATAACTCGATTAACTATTTATGCAGAATGATTTAGGTACGGTTACAGAATCAAAATCTAGAAAAATATACGAATTGACACGATCAATATATAATCAAAATAGTCTAGTTGTAATTGAAAAGTCGTTAAGGATGATCCAAATCAAAATCGGTTTAGCACAATCAATTATGTGGGCATGATCATAGAATCATAATCTAGGTATGATTATGAATCTAGTGGAAGAAATTCAAAAATAGGTTTAAAAGATTATTAGGAAGACAAATAACGATAAGAAAGTAAAGGATAAGATAAAGGAAAGGATAAAGACTAAATCAGCATTTTAAGTGAATGCATGAAATTGTAAACCATGAAATCAATAGTCATATGCCAAAAGGACGTAGCCTCTATAATATTCAAAAATAGAATGTATATATGAAGTCACTTTACCAAGAATTTATGCCTCGCCAGTGTACATCTGGCTGTATTTAAACTCTTTGTTACGTGACTCAAATATGATACGGTATTGAATATTCAATTACCTCTACCAATATTAACATACAACTCAAAGATCAAAATAGGACAACTAGGACATAGTTTTAATGAAATTCGATAACTTACACTTACTCAAAATTACTTCAACTTAGGGATCATGTCATGCCAGTGCACTGCTGGCTGTAGTGAACCCGCAGTCTCGATAATTCAAATAAATGACGACAGTGCGCTACTGTCTTGCCATATTAAGTTATCAAAATTATTCCAACATATCCCTAGAGTTTTAAAGGAGTTTTAGAAATTCAACTTGCGGATCATGATTAGAAAAATATAAGTATCGGTCCTTGAAGTAAAATTATCAATTTTGAAAATCAAACGATTGATTAGAACTTTGAATATTCCTTTATACCCTCCCCCCTTTCTAATTCAAAGTTACAAATAGTTATCATAAAAAATATTTAAAACATATATTAATCAAATCTTAATCTTCTTACTTTAAAATTAAAACAATTTAAAAGAAAACAGAATTAATCTAATCTTACTCATAATTGATTACACAATTAAATTTAAACTTGATATTTAGCATTATCACAACAAATTTCAAATCTTAATAAATTGTTTACAAAATTATTTAAGTCTATGTTTGACCCTAACGATTAATTTAAATTATATATAATCAAACTCTGTTTGATATTATCAATTAAATTATATATAATCAAATCCTAATCAAAATATGTTTTGATGTTACCTAATATATTTTCTAAAATAGTCGATGCCGTTAGATAATTGTGAAAATATTTTTATAAATCCAAAAACTAAATTGGAAAATACTTGGTAAAATCTTTGTATTGTTTCAAAATGCTTTATGATTTTAAAAACCATTTTCGAGACCAATCTTTTGAAATCTCAAAATTTATGACCAAATAACTTTTGAAATTCATAAAAAAATTTAGAACACTATTTTTATTAAAACTAAATGCTATTTTCAAATCATTAATTTAAACTAGTTGCCAAAATAAAAATAGTAGCAAAATAATGTTTATATGCTTCAAGGATAGTTTAGTTCAAAACATGATTAAAATAAAATAATTTTTTTTTTGAAAATCTGGGTAGAGGAGTTACAAATCATGTGTCATCTTAGGAACTTGATAGATATGCTAAACCATGGTATGAACTAGTGTGCAATCCCTTCAGCTTGTTTGGCTATCAGATTACTCTAAGTGACCTGGAGTTGTAGCTTTAGACCGTATCACTCTCTTTATTCCTTGGTCACCTATCCTATATTTGCGACCATGACATCATGATCATTCCAACTATAAGATCGAGAATGATCTTATCCCTTCCCTAATCGTGTCATAATCTAAAAATTAATCCTTGATTTTTATGCGTTTTCATGCCTAATAATCAGATCACTATAGGCACCATTACTTCCCAAATTTCTAGACCAAGTGCCTTCCTAGTTGTGCTTATTCTCACAAAAATTACTCCTTGAACTTATCGAAAGTCTCCTTACCATAACCTGGACTTCTCTATTCATGATTCTCTCGAGCTTGTCCCATTATTATGTAATTACAAACCCCTCTATACCACCTTTCTCTAGTTATGTCCAACCGGATCAATTTTTTTTCCCAAAGAAAACTCTTACCCATATTGGATTAGCTCTGAATTGTTATTAACTCTCTTATAGTTTTAGTGACCAATGCTTCCATGATAGTACCTAGGTTTTCTTAAATTATTGCAGTTTGTAATACCTATATTCTCATCATCCTTCTTAGGAAATATGCTATCCCAGAAATCTTGCTAGTAGAATCGCGGCCATAGTTTGATTTCATGTTTATAGGTTGCGAGTTTAGTATATCCTAGCACTTAGATACTAGTGGCATCGACGTCGCACATGAACCATGTACGACTAGTCGTACTTGACTCCTTGGATATTAATCTTCTATCCTTTTACCCTATGCCTAAGTGTAATTTCGAGGACACAATTTTCTAAGGTGGGTAGGATGTAAGCCTCCTAAATTTTAGGATTCTTTTAAAAAATGTTAATGAATTATTTTCCATAAATAATTCTATTATAATTTGTTTTGATCGTTAAATGTACCTTTTCGTGACTTTGATTTTTGGAGCACCAGAGATGTCAACCTCTCGAAACTTCTTTCATGAGTTTTGTAGTAGGCAAGATTATTTTCATTTTGATATATTATGTCCCGCATAAACTTGTTCTCTTGTATTCTATTTACATCACACAACTTTTTGGTCAATTTGGACAATTTGATCATCTACCATAAAATTTGACCTAACTTCCAATTTAATTTTGAGATTAATCCAACCTAATCGACCCAAATTTATGGTTTTGACCTATTTTGAGTCCACTATGCACATGCCACTTGTGTGCCATCCAATTGAGCTCCCGTATGCTATTTCTTTTTATCAAAGATCATAAATGACTTAATTTGTATTCATGATTGCACCGAGCCCAAACCTAACCCAATCAAACTCAAACACCCAATCCAATTTTTTGTGGCTGCTCTCATGGTATCCTTCGAGGCACTGTATGGGGGGGAGTGTCGTTCTCTTGTAAACCCCCTCACATTAGATCTAATCATGCTTAGTAATAACGAATCGGTTATAATTAGAAAATTGATTATATATTTTATTTTTAATTTTTCCTTGTATCTCTCATATAAATAAACAGATATAGGCTTTTGTTACTTTGGTGTCGATTCTTGATATCCAAACAAATCCCCAACCATCACCAATCTACATACTCTAATATCTATACATATATACATATATACATATATATATATATATGTATGTATATTTTTGGGTTGTTTATGGCTGTCCAAACAAGCAGTCTACTTGGACAATAACCCATTAATGCTAGGCCCACCAACTTCTATTCAAGGAAACTACCATATCAACTATTGGCCTAGCTTAGGGCCTAAACCATAAAAACCTTCAAGCCATTCCATATTGGGTGTTGGATCTTGCTATCCAAACCCGATTATGCAAGCCATCACTCAAACCCAAAGAACCCCACACCCGAGCCAATAAGGTGTTTTGTTTGGGAGCAACAGCTCACCAACAACCCTTGCATGGTACTATTCCTATGTGCATAAATAGCACCATTTTTCTATCTCACTCTCCCCTTCTATATAGCCATAAGTTTCATTCTCTCCATAAAAACCCTTAAACCCTAGCCGACAGCACCTACATTCCTTTCCCTTCTTCTTCTTCTTCTTTACTCATCCAAAGTTTCTCTAGAACCCTAAAAGCTCCCTAACTCTACCTCTTCCATACTATCTTTTTCTTCCTAATCTTCCTTCTCTTCTCCTTCTTACTATCACGGTGCTTCTGTCCAACTGCTGTGGCTCCTACCAACATTTAGGCTGACTGTCACGACCATTTCTTCATGTACATCGGCAACTCCATGACGAGCCAGCGTGCCGCAGCACCGTACGGCATCGTCGCAGGCAACTGCTGCTGGCGCAGCTGCTGTTGGCGCAGCTGCTTATGTGGTCGCCAATCCGGCCTGCTGCCATCGGGACCCCCGTTGCAAGCCTTTGGTCGCCTTCCTAGCTGGCCATTGCCACCACGTGCCATCTTTTGCACCGCCTGACCGACCAGAGCAAGCGAACAACTGCTGTATACCAGCTCTTGACCGTTGTTCAAGTGCCAACAGTTTTGTACGGCCATGCCTTCGGCAGCCGCGCCCCCCTGGCTACCGGTGACCACCCACGTGCTACCTCCTGCTTGTGGCTGGCTCATCTTGCAAATAGATGGTCGATTTCGACGTTTTCATCAAAATCCCGTCGTGACGTGCATTTTGAAAAAGTTAGAATTTATGCTTTGGGACAGCGACTTCGTGCATATTTTTCGAGAAACTCGACGTTGGAATCGTCGAACTCTTTTCCACGTTACAGTCTCGGTATATACTCCTTCTCTTACCTAAAATTTCAACCGTTAATTGATTGTTTGATATATCAAAACTGACCACCAAGTTGCTTGATTAAATTTTATTTATTTTGACAGTTTTGTGGAGCCAACTTCAGGGATTTGTTTCTCTGTCATCGTAGCTCCATTTGATGTATCACTAGTTACTATGCATAGCTGGTATAACCAACTTCTTTTCATAGAAACTTTATTCCATTGTGGGGTCGTTTGATTGGTTGAATTCGTAGCCAAAGTTGGTCATCCGAATTCGTAATTTCCAACTTGTAAAATTCTAATTTTGGACCCGGGACTCTGGTTTCCAATTCTGACGCTACAAGTAGACTTGTAGCATCATTCTGGAAAAATTGATATATAATTTTCTAGATTTAAAGGACTTTGGCTTCGACACGTATTTTTGTGCAAATCGGGTCCCTTTGTCCGAGTCAACGTATCATTTTCAGGTTGGCTCATTGGAATCAAATTTGAATATACCATTGTGTTCACATCGTCATTCTGGACTTGTTGACATATATTTGTCTAGATTTAGATAACTTTTATCCTGGCACATTTTTGGTCAAAATGTATCCAACAGCGGACATCGCTTTGATTCAAAATTACCATTTTATCCCTGTGTCCAAACTGGACTTGTAGATAGGTTATCCTAGCTAATGACATTTATATACGTTGGTGATATTTGTTTCATCATCTGACGATGTCTATAGATTTTTCCTTTATATTACCATTAATTATAATTAATTCTTATTATGTTCATATTTCGGAATTCGTGTGTCAAAACTGAGATCAGTCGGTTCCAGTGATCTCATATTGCTGAAATTGAAGGTAACCACATTGATCACCAAGATAAGATTTTTAACCTTGTAGTTGATCATCTTGCATGAATTTGCATGTCGTAGGTTTTGCTGTACGAATAACGAGTACAAACTTGATATTTTGAATCTACCACTCATATTATTAGCAATAATGATCATAGCGACTAGTTATACCTAGTTCTAGATATAATTAACAATTGTCCTAGACAAAAAAAGGTAATAGGTGACTAGAAACGACCCAAGCTCCTTAGGTGGGAGTTATTAGTCATACGTGTAATATAGTATGTGATATATATTTGTTTGTGATTTGGATTGATAGATATTTGCATAGAGTATGGTTCTCATGTATAGTGGGATAGATGTTGGTACTGCAGTCTCAGCACACTTCGGACGACTCTAGGCAAGTGTACCTTGCTAATCTTATAATTCAGTTTAAAATATTTACCTTTTAAACACCTACTTGATTATATTGTTGCAACACCTAGGGTCGTGTATGGTACTTTGCGCCTGAATCACATTCGGATGCCGATGGACGTTAGTGCCATTGGGTATCGATACTAGATATTCACATTTGCGTTATCGTGACAAATCGTTGCGGGGTACACTCTGACGCTAGGACATGTTCATGTGATACTACATACTGATGGATTCCCGTACTTGATTACATCTTACTATATAGAAGCCCGTGTGTTGGTACTAGGACGATGACATGAGATTCTTACACTATACTTATTATTATGACTCGATGTCCTAGCTAGAGGATCTAGCCGAGCTTCTCGTGGATAAGATTCGTGAAGTCACATGGGAGGGGAGAACATATACCATACGCTTGGGCTACTTTTCTACAGAGTACGTCGTTGCCTCATTACCAGAGCCTCGGGATTTTCACAGTTTGCCACAGCTTCCTATCCGAAACTGTGGGGTATTTCATAGTTTGCTGGAGTGCCTATCAGGTTTTCGGGGTACACCGTGACAGCTCGCGTGTTCGAGTGATGTTCTCAAATTATATTTTCATATTAGTTTGTTATGTTTGAATCACCCACTTATCACTTACTATACTTTGTTTATTCATTCATTACTGATATACACTTGGCATGTATATTAAGTACCTTGTTGCGTCCTCTGAGGACCTGGTTTCCTTCCAGGTTGGCTGAGTAGGTTTTATTGAGTGCCTTGCTGGATTGTTGATGGTATTCATTTTATTACAAGTGATGAATCTTTCAGAGTTATAAGTTTATTTACTGTTTTTTGTATCTACTTAGTAGCCTAGTAATTATAGACTCATATCATCTTTTCGATTCTATTCGGACAAGTATAATCATTGGGCTGCAGACTAGTACTCATATTTTCCTTTCTTACGTATTCTAGTAGGACTAGAGTCTGGTTGAATACGTTATTGGCCAATGCCATGGCTTGGTCCCGCATATTTTGGGACTATGGTGTGACACTAGGTCTCAATGACAATCTCAAATACAACAAGATCATATCTAATTGCTCATTCAAAACAACTATTTTATTTTACAAATCCAATATTACACATAAATATTTTTTGGGGTACAAATCTGCTAAATATTTAAATAAAAGAAACTAACTATCTCTAGAATCTAAGGTCGGCCTCCAAGATATCTCTCTCTTGTATGATCCTTAGCGCAAAAGTAGGAAGAATGTCAAGTCACCTGCAACAATCTAGTCAGGAACAGAGCAAAGTACAATCCTATTGCATTTATGTAACTTAATACGAAATAAAGCTAGACAATAGAGATGCAATGTAACAGTCAAGGATATATATGAACTAGAAACGATAACATATACAAGAAACTACTAGCAGAAACATGTATGAACAAGATAAATGGAAAGTAAACATGAACAAGTAGAATTAATCATACATTGCTTTGAAATACCTTTCGACGTGTGCACGACTGGGCTAATATGGCACATTATACGATGGCTATCACACATTTTTGGTACGACTAACCCATATGTGAGGTGTATGACTTAGCTGTCATTTATTAAATATTTATTGGGTTGTTCAACGTCTACTTAGCATTTTTCCTCCTGACTCAATAAACAGTCAATAAACGATCAATGATACAATGAACCTATCATGTCACAATTGTGTCTCAACATGATATCAATGAAAACATAATAATGAATAGCATTAGAATGTACTAAGAACATAAAGTAATAGTATACTTGTCTCAATTAGTTGTAGTCGATATGTGCGACAGAATGGTTGAAAGTTGTTGTAATTATGGCTAACCGCTACTAATTTGATGGATCACCAGCCAACTATGGGTTCTAAAATTAAATAAAATCTTAAAATATTTTATTAATTTTTGGAAAATTAGTATGTTATAGATCTATGATTCAGCTTTCCAAAACATTAAACGGTTCTTAAAACGGAGTTTGAGATCTCCCGAAATTTCGAAACATCATGATATGTCAATTTTTTGGACAACTGGCACTTAAATAATTTTCTAAAAATTTATGTTCATAATTATAGAAAATAAATTATAGATTTGGAAAGCTAACATCGATACGGTTCTAAAAAATTAGAGGTGAAACAAATCTAGAGTTTGTCGCAATGACCTTGTGATGTTGTTATAGCTTCAAAAATAAAGCTGAATTTATGACAAATTTTGGACAATTTTGGACGAAAGAGAGAATTTTAAGAAAAGAAAAGATGAGAGATGTTTACAAAGATATATATAATGGGTAGCAATCACCTAATTAGTATTATAAAATAAGGTTGGATGGGTTTAGGTGTTGGAAGAAAAGAAAAAAAAGTCTCTCCTTAAATAGATGGAGATGGTTGGGGTTTACTGGGTTGGAAAAAGTTTATGGAGAAAATAAAAGGAGGACTCCCCTTATATATGTGGGGAGGTATCCTAAATAGGGAAGGATTAGAATTTCTATGGATAGATCTTTACATAGATTTAAATCAATAAATAAAAAGATTGATCAAATCTCAATCCATAAATGATCGCAATATTACTTTAAAATAATATCTACCATAAATGATCACAATAATATTACTTTAAAATAATATTTAATATTTTAAATACTATTTAAAATAGATTTTATAAATTCAAATAATTAATAATAATAAATCAAATACGTCTAGAGATATACTTTCATAAATACATAATCACCTTTAAAATAATTTGACAAATCCCTTCTTCAATCAAAATACCTTTTATAGAATTAAAAGTAAAAAATAAAATATTTTTCAATCTCGAAAAAGCTTTGAAACTTAAAATAAATAAAAAAAATTTTAAAAAAAATCGAAAACTGGGCTTACAAGACCATGACATATACTGTTCTTTCATGATACTTATCCCGTGGATTGAGATAGTTATATTTATAGTTGATTGATAGATAGAATAGAACACCAAGACAACTTATACGTATTCGAGTCGGGCTGGAGTCCACTCGATACGTAGCTGACATGTATATGAACCCCTAGTCCTACGTACTTTGGGACTGGGGCGTTACACCAACTACGCATGTTCCCAGTGTCTGATTCACATGGCAGTGGGGGCGCATGCTACCAGCGGCTCATCCACATGGTCGAGGAGAGTCATACGCATGCAGCCAGCGGCTGATTCACATGGCTGAGATGGGTCCTGTGCCTATCTTGAAAAATTAATGTAGGCCCAATTCTGTAGATTGATAGGTTTTCTCTATATAACCATGAATATCATTGAAAATTTATTTATGTAAATGACTTCTTTTGTATTGTAATCATGAATATCAATAAAAAAAATTTCTTTTATGCACTTCTGTCTCTGAATGTTGTTGTGGTGCATGTTTTTGTTGTGAGATGCGCCTACTTGATTATGTGCATAAGATGTTGGCGTATGGTGTTTGAAGGGCATAGTCTTCTTCCTGCAGGGATTCGCTTATTTGCATTTTGTTTGGAGTGCAGAGTTCTTATGAGATTTTCTATGTTCTATAATACCCCCTTCAAAGTTTTCAAAAACTTAAACAAGTTTGAATACTTTCAACAAAAAGCATGGATGGCGAAGTCTTTTTTAGTTCGTATATTGTTATGCACATGAGTCTTCAGAGCGCATGATCTTTGTTCGGCGTACGATCTTTTTGGTGCATGGATAAGACTGTACTGGTTGATCTAATAGGCTGCAAATCTTTAATGCGATTAGAGCACTTTGATTGCCTCGATCTCGAAGCGGTGGCTGTTTGTTCATCTCCCCGTCGAAACACATGCTTTCTTGTGCCTAAATATGCACTTAGAGGGAGAGACAAATTTCTTATTTCTACTATGATAGAAAAATCCTTACTCTTCTCTTCTCATCCCGACTTCCCTTTTTTGAAAGAAACTGTAACTCTCCTCCATGGCTCCCAAAGCTTCTAGGAATGTGCTGTAAGTCGATATGACACAACCCAGCGTACGTAGGGAGGTCCAAGGTGAGTGGCTGACATGGCGTTAAACTTTCAAACACAGAGACACTTGTGCACGATTTTGGCATGGATGGGTGACTATATGGAACACCGTCGACCAAATCCTTTGCTAAAGCACATGGACATAGCTGAAAAGATATGTTCTAAAGATACGTTGAAGCTTTACACCGGTGATGCGCATGGATTTGTACGGAAGAGCGCTGAAGCCATACTCCGCTGATGCGCATGGACGTCAGTCTAGAAGAGCACTGAAACACAATTTTTGC
>JANAVB010042383.1:0-46923 GCA_029216955.1 Iris pallida | reverse complement strand
GTGCAGGCCGGCTGCGCAGCGCGCATGCAGGATGCGCTGGTGTGGGGACGCCCGTGGAGGTTGCTGATGGAGGCGCACGGATACTGCGCCCTGATCGAGGGGGAGAACTCTTCATACTGCTGTTGTGAGCCGGCACGTAGCAGAGAGAAGATCTTTCTGTTGCTGAAATCTTGGACGAGTTGAGTCAAAGGACACGTGTCATCGACCCATGGTTCGAAGATCTCGGATTTGGAGGAGAGGAGTAATCTGGTGAGCTGCGCCTTGGATTGGGCGCAGGAGGAGGCTGCAGCTCATAACCTTTAGGAGTTACAAACCATTTAGGGCGCATGGCTTTTGAGGCGCATGCAGGCGACTTTCCTTCTGTCTTTCGGGATCAGAGAGCAGTCTGGGGCGCATGGCTTTTGAGGCGCATGGCTTTTGAGGCGCATGCAGGTTTGGGCGCATGGCCGCGGAGGCGCATGCGGATGGTTGGGTGGCCACGTGGCAGTGGCCGTCGAAATAGAATCATGATGATGCTGACGTTGCCGACGCTTCATTTTCTGAAAAAAGCTGTCAACTGTTCAGACTTTGGAAAACGTGCTGCCAACTCTGTCAGTTCAGCATTTAATGTTTGTGACGTTCGATGGACAGCTGAGTGGGCACGTTGGTTGGTGTTCCACTCGGTATGGGAATGTGAGAGGGGGCGCATCCTCTGTGATGCGCCGGGTGTTGCAGGGCGCATTGGCACGGTGCGCCTGATGCTGGAGAGCGCATCCATGTGATGCGCCGTTTAGCTGGCACATCCGACATGTCTTTTAATGCTGCGGCTGTCTCGCTCTTCAAGTGCCATAAATAGCCATTTGGCTGAATTCGAGGCGTCCGGTTCATCCATTTAATGCAAATTCATTGCACGGAATTCGGAGGGCCATCCACAGGAGTCGATGGTCCAGAGCAGTGATAGAATGTTATCTATCATGGATGCATACCACCAGTGACTTACAGCGTTGGAGCGTGCTGGTCTTCCGGGTGCGCCTTCATCGTCGTCGACTCCGCCGCCTCCACCGCCTTCTTCTTCGACACCGACGTCACTGCCTCCTCCATCGTATCGATTTCACTTGAGGAGTATGAGTTGTTCTTATCCCTTCGTCGCGGCGGTGCCCCTTCTGCACCAGATTCCTAGTAGTCCTAGTTAGGATTGTTTCTTTGTGTTTGTTTCATTCTTTGTTTATGACTTGGATATTTGTTGGTTGTGTAGATTTGGAATTTTGGATCCTATTCTATTTGTTGGTTGTGTGTAGACTTTGGTTATTTGGTTGTAGACTTTGTTATTTGGTGTAGAATTGGTTATTTGGATACTTGGTTATTTGGATATTTGGTTATTTGGTTAGTTGTTGTGTGATTGTTGTAAACTTGGTTATAGGGACTGAAATCTGTGTACAGTGAGAAATGGACATTCTGAGAACTAAAACCTGTGTACAGCGAGAAATGGACATTCTGTGATTGTTTGGATCCTATTCTACAGTGAGAAATGGTTATCTTTTTAAACTGCAGGAAGAAATGGACATTCTGTATTTTATTTTTTTTATTTTTTTTGCAGATTTAGCGACGTTTACCGACGTTTACCGACGGCCACCGACGTAGCTTTACGTCGGTAAACGTCGGTAAATATGCGATATTATCCAGGGTACCGACGTTTTAGCAACGTCATTATATGTCGGAGAACGTCGGTAAACGTCGGTTCACGTCGGTAATCATCCCAGGAATTCCCAGGATTTACCGACGTTTAGCGACTATGAACATGTCACTAAACCACCGACGATTCGACGGTAATCCGTCGGTAAATTACCGACGCGTAGCGACACGAAGTAATACGTCGCTAATCCACCGACGACACGACGGTAGACGTCGGCAATATACCGACGTATAAATACGTCGGCAAACGTCGGTAATTGCGACGTTTGGCGACGTTTAGAAGATTAGCGACTTACATTTCAGCGACTATCACAAAACGTCGGTAATTTCGTCGCTACATATTTTTAGCGACAAAAATTGTCGTTTTAGCGACGTCTTTATGCGTCGCTAAAACGACTTATTCTGGTAGTGAATGGAGAAACAATTCATGACGATATTTTATAGGACAAATAAGGAGTATTTATGATTTTTTAAACAAGACCCTCCAATCCACCTCGTTAATTCTCCGATTTTGGGGGTTGAAAAAAAAAAGACAAAGATAGTTAAACAAACCCTTAGTTAACCTTCTATAACCCTCCTCCTAAACCCTCATCCTTAAACCAATCATGATTTTTATTTTTTCTCTCTTAACCCTCAATCCAAGCAGACCCTAACACTGTGTTTGGGAACTTTTGTTGGGAGGGAAAGGAAAATTTGAGGGAAAAGAAAATGGAGGAGTGTAAAATGAAAGGAAAGTTAATTTTTCCTTTCTTTGTTTGGATGGACAAAAAGTAGGGGAAGGAAAAGTTTAAAAATAATTAGTTGTTGTTTATGGATAACAATATAATTACTATTTAGTCCTTGATATTCTCAAATGATAATTTATCATTCCCTTAATGTGGGGTGGTGGGATAAATTCACTCATATTCCTCTATTTCTCTCCATTTTCCTTCCACTTTTGGAAGAATTTTTTTAGTGGGACCCACCTACTTTTTTCCCTCAAATTTTCCTCTCTCATTTTCTTTCATCTTTCCCAAACACCATCACTTTTAATTTTCCTCTCACTTTTCCCTCAAATTTTTCCTTCCTCCTATTTTCCTCCCTTCCCAAACAGTGCCTAAGAGTAGGGATCCTGACACCCCTTCCCCCCCCCCCCCCCCCCCACCCCCACCCCCTCCCCTCTCTCTCTCTCTCTCTCTCATATCTATACATATATAACGAAGCCATCATGGAATTATGCATATATCTTTAGGTTCCTCACCACATGCTACATCTTTCCTGGCCATAAGTGGTGTCTAAGAAGGTTGATATTACTCGACAGTATGAGAAGTCGACCCTTGAGCTGAAAGCGAACATTCAATAGTGAACATCAGACACCAAAGGCCCATGAAATTGTGCACCTGTAACTCCAATATCAGTTTACCATTGATTTCCAAGGGTTTGTTTCTATGCCGCAGAAGAGCACGGTGATAGTATATTGATACATATTTCATAGTTGCATAATATACAAAAGATACAACTGAGAAGAGATACTGAAAGAAAAGTATTAATAGCCAACGGAAAGCCATGTTATAGGCTTTGCCTGGTTGTTGTTTTGGTATACTAAGCAACAGAAAAGAACCTCTTGAGATGCTGATTTCTCATGGCCACTCTGTCGGCAGAGGCTCGCGAAAGCGCTTCTTTCGGGCTTGATACCAGTTCGTCGTCTATACTAATTTTTGTCTTCAAATCCTCTGGCAATGCCTACACATCGAGCATATAAGAAGTGAAACGATATGCAATTGAAATGAGGCAGCAAGAAAAGTAGTTGGTTCACAAGCTTTTCTAGTTGAATCAGCTCTCTATAAGTACGGGGAATATAAGAACCTTCCAAGCCCAATTGTTCTGCAATATACTTAACAAATAGCCGATCTCTTCCTTGTACCTACAGAATTGAAACAAGTACCCAACAAAAGAAGAGAAAGGTAATATCCAGATACATATATATACCCAAAAAAATTGACAGTTTTTGTGATCCACTGTCAAGCTTAAACCGACCAACTATGTTACTGCCACATTCCTACGAAGGAAGAAAGTAGAAACGAGCAAGTGCCAAGTGGGGGCCTTGCCACAAAACCTAGAAGGCCAGTTGATGACAAGGTAGATATACATTTCTGTTCGTACAGTTTATTCATTTACTAGAACATGGAAACCTCAGAAGAATAATGATTTCAACTCTATAAGAAAAATCTATAAAAGAACAAGCCAAATTAAGCAAGAATCCTCTCAGAACTCTTATTGGGATCGACTCTCATGAGCAAAACTACAAACATGAAACATCAGAAAATTACTCGAAAAAGAGTTTCCATTGATGTAATCTAAACAACAAAATCTTAAACTGTTGGAAACCTTACATCCTGGAGTACCAAAGCCTCATAATCTGATATATTTCAAGAAAACCCCTAGAAAAATATAAAGCCTACCAAGAAATATAGGGAACATGACCAAAAAAGAACATAAAAATAATAGATTATGTGACCCAAACGTGAAATTTAAGAGTAATATGGAAAAGATCAAAATATTCCCATTGGGTAGATGGAATACAAAAAATAAAAAAACCTAGCTGATAAAAATGAATGAAAAAATGAAAACCCTAGAAGCCATCAGATAGTTATCTAACAAAAATAAAACTGATGTCAGATCAACGATAATAGAAAATCGAGGGTTATGCTCTGATTAGGCCTTCCCCTGGGAGAGAGGATGCGCGTGAACCGGCCAGGAAGAAGATAGAAATGAGTGATTGTTGTGTATATATATTTTTGAAAAATGGTGAGTCTACATCAACTACAGGGCTGAAACTCTGGTCTTTTTATCACACAAATCCCCCAGACAATTCAGATCTATTTCTATGCATGCAGTTCCTCGAATTTGTGTATGTTGCATCATTCCATAATCTACCGCTCACGCTTCGCTCAGTCTTGACCTTCAGAACCACGATTCTCTTATCAGACAGACCGTTCCTACATGTCCAATTTTCAATCAACCACTACCTAAATATCTCGGTTCCTCCCCTTTAATATTTAAGTGCATATCACGCCCAGGCATTCGAACATCCGACCTGATTTTCCGAGTCCTTATGTCTCCAAGGCTTGACCACTTATGCCAATGCTTGTTGACATATTTTCATTTGAACATGTAAGCAACTCCTACTACTCGGCGTAAACACAAATTCTTTATTACATCAATATTTTCGGTCTAGGGTCCGGTCTATTTCTTTGGATGTTGATTCTAGATTTTTAGACTTCTGATGCATCCTTCCTCAATCCACCGCTCGGGTCGACCTTCACCACACGTTCTATCCAAGCTGATCGCCAGTCCCAAATTCTCTCTTCTCGCATAGACTCTTCCTCTAAATCTGGCTCTCAAGTCTCAATCAGACGCTACCTGGATGTCTCGGCTCATCCCTATTTTTAATTAAGTGCTTCCATAGGGATCTGAACCATCGACTTAGTTTTTCGGGTCCTGTCTCGAAGACTTGTTACTAGCCCAACTGGTCACTACTTGACATCATAACTGAATGAAAAACGCAGGTTCAAATCCTCCTAGGCATGGTATACACTTAATTATTAAAGGGTGGTGGAACCGATAAACTTAGGTAGTGACTAATTAAGAGCCACATATAGAGAAGCGGTCTACCTGGATAGAGGGTTGTAGGACCAACGGTCAGCTCGAGTGAAGTGTTTGATGGAGATTGGCCGAAACGATGAATTATGAAAAGATAAATTAGACGTAAATATCACAAATCAACATGGAAAAACCTAGACGTGTTAGTTCGGTGAGACTAGTAGAATGTAATAATGATTAGTGAGTCAATCATTCGACTTATTCCAAGATTGTATAACATTTACCTTCTCCAAAATATAAAAAGAGAACATAAATCATAAATAAAATATTGTGGGTTCCTTATAGAAAGTGTTGCTCTTTTCTTGTAGTTTGGATGACAACAAAGTCAAGACTTTTAAGAAACTGACATCTATAAAATTCTGCCACATACACACTTGAGAACAACCACAATATAGACTTTTTTTTATCTGGATCTTTGGATCACCTAAATAATCCTTTTCTCATTCAATTCTAATAAGTGCATTGGCTATGTTGAATCAACAAGTAGTCTATCTTTAATAATATTTGCCTGATTTCATGTTCTTCTATCTATCCCTAGTTCTGGAAGCTCTTCCGATCACGAGCCTATCATTCCTTACCACTGCACACAATAAAGTCCATTACAGACGTATGAACCATCCAAAATATTTGCTATAGTATTATACTCAATGAAGCGACCTCAAATTTCCCTGGATGCATCCATCCATCTGAACATACCTGAATTTACTCTTATCTTAAAGTATCCCGAATTTTTTCTTGGCATAGAATAATAGCTGGGATTTAATTACTGAGTATTTCGTGAAAGAAATGAACACGACTGATAAAAATCATGTAAGAGGGAGTTTTGAATAAGAGAAACCCACATCAAAGAAGACCCCTAGGTTTTAAATTATCAAAAACTCATATGGAAAGTATTTTTAGCAATAGCCAAATAATGAAAGAGGTGCGGTGTTATTTTCACAAGTTATTTAACAGGGGCAACCTAGAAAATATTAGTTTAGATACAAAGTTAGTTCAAGATAAGTATCATTGTTATTGTCGTAAAATTAAATTTTCTAAAGTTGATGCTTCATATGAAAAATGAAAAAGTGCTTGTACCTGATGATATTTCTATTGAGGTTTAGAAATGTATAAGAATAGTGATTTGTTTAACCTAATCCTAAGGACTAAGAAGATACACCCATGAATGGAGTAGTATTATAGTATCCATGTAAAAACAAGAGAGAGATACAAATTTGTAATAACTATTGAACAATTAAATTTGTGAGTTATACCATGAAACTATGGAAGAGAGAAACAGAGCAAAGATCAAGGAAAGAGAATAAAATTTCATAAAATTAGTTTGATCTTATGTTGGGGAGATCCAGAATAGAAGTCATTTACTTATTAAGAAGATTAATGAAAATATTTAGAGAGAGAAAGAGAGATTTACATATGGTTTTTATTGAGTTAAAGAAAGCTTTTGGTCAAGTTCCTAGGGAGATAATATGATGGTATTTGGATCCTTGTAGTTAGATTAAGACCGTTAAGGATATGTTTGATAGAGTTATGTTGAGCGTAAGAACTTTGCGGGAAATAGTAAACCATTTCCTATTGTCATTCCTTGCATTAAGTCCTTATCTTTCTACGATAGTTATGGATGAAATTACTAGGTAAATCCAAGAGCAGGTTCCATGTTGTATCTCGTTTGATGATGATATTTTATCGGTCGGTGAGAGTAGAGAAGGTTTAGATGTTAAAGTAGAAGTGTGGAGAAAAACTTTGGAATATACATGGCTTAAAATTAGTAGGACAAAGAAAGAGTATATGAAATATATCTTCAAAAATCAAATGAGGAGTCGTCCATATAAATGGACAAAAGATACCTAACATTATTTTGTGTCACGACCCGCACCCGCTTTTTCGGATACGAGACGTGTCCAAGCCAGCCTACGCCGCAGAGTCGGCGGTAGAACGCTGTCAAGCCCGCAAAAAATAAATGCTCAAAATATCACGTTTTGCTGCTCATTCACATTTCTAAGTTTATTACAACAGTTACAACATTTATGTTTAAAGAAAATACAAGATTTTACAATTAATAAAATTGATGCACTGCTATCTATTTCTAGGTTTCTGTCCGCAAGTACATCCGAATCCCCCAAGCTAAGTGAATCCATAGCTAACATGAAAAATGATGGTTTTCAGTCAGGAATGGAACAAGTACACAAGCCGACGGCAATACGAAAACACAATAGAATTAACAAGACATGAAAATAACATATGAGATATAAAACTGAAAAGTACTGATGACATGGCACGGTGGAGAAGAAAAGAAAAAGTAAATAAAAGACATCTACCTATGTGGTGTGAAATATCCTTTTCGACATGTGAACGGCTAGGGGGTAAATCCGGCACCCTGCACGGATCGTGTGCAGTATTATTCAAGAATAGACTCATGGGATAGTTCTGGGTAGTCCACATGTCTACTAAGATATTTTTCCTCCCGACTACTCCGTGTGACAAGCGTGTCAACAAGCAGCAAGATATATGTATAGACATGAAATGAAAAGACTACTATGAATCGAAAGCAATCAGAAAGTGCACTTGCCTGAGGTCCTTAGCTGGTGAAACCAATAATACTATACCACTCAATGAGCCACAATCAGTCAACACATGTAGAAGTCTCCAGATGCTGAAATAAATATTACCAATATTCTTAGAATAATCAAATTAGCTAGGATTTCCTGTCCTTAAGTCCAATTCTGGACACAGGGACAAAACGGTTATTTCGGACAAAAACGATGTCCGCCGTTGGACCCGCTTTGCACCGAAAAGCGTGCCAGAGTCAATGGTCTCTAAAGTCGTCAAACTATATGTCAACAGGTCCAGTTTTTCGATACGAACCCAACCATATGTCCAAAGTTAGATTTCGGCGGGCCGTGCACAAAATTGCCCGTTGAATCAGACCGTGGGGCCCGCAAAACGGCGGTCCGATCAACTGTCTCAGAATGGGACCAAACTTGGCATACAAGACCAGAAAAACGATACGGTCCTGTTGGCGCAAGTTTCGTCACGATCCGAGGTGCACACACAAAGTTATGACTGAATTTGTATTACGCGGATACGGGACAATTCCGACGGATACGCGTTCGATACGACACGCACACACATCCAAATCAAGTTCCGTCAGTTCCCACATGTCCACTTTTACTGCTCGCTCCTGTCGGAGTCAGCGGTACGTGACGAGGTGGGCCAGTTTGACGGGACGCACCCGTATCGGGAAAATCCTATTATTTTGAAAACCAGTTTTTCTTAATTTTGGAAGTTGAATAATTTTGTGTACGTGCAATATTATTGAAGAGTACCAGAAGTGTTTTGGGACTCCTATATGATGTCTATAAGGCCCTTCTTATGGATTTTGAAAATTGTGCATGAGGTGACGGCAAACAACGTGTAAACTTGGGATTTTAATTGACAAAACTATCACAAAATTATGTATAGTTTTTTCTTGACTTTGATGCTGATTTCAGCGTCGATTTCTTGTCTTTCTTCAAGAACTAATTTACAGGTATTCGAGAGGGTTATGTGGCCTTTCCGTAACATTTTACGTATCGAGATTTCATCGAGCATACAAGAAGTTACTTGGGGTTAAGTTTGAGTACCTGAGTTTCGGTTCTGCGGTGTTGATGGGCTTCCGGGCTGTCGACGGCCGTCTCGGCAGTCCTGCAGGGTGCGGCCGGCCGGGAGTTGGTCAGAGGAGGGCCGGCCAACATCGGGGCATGGTGGCGAGGGCTCCTGGGAAGTGGAAGAGAGAGGAGCGCCTCCTGTCCCATGCGATATCCGGTACGGCCTGCTTCGGCAACACCCCGGTGCCCCTCTTCTGGAAGGACCACATGTACCGCCACAACATCGAAGACGTGCTGGCGATGCACTGTGCTGGTTTGTGCCCTGGAGGGTTCGGTTCGGTTGGTGCTTTGGAGGTTGGCCAAGAAGCTCCTCGTCATCGACCGGAGGGATGAAGACAAGGCGGCGACTCATGGATTTTAATGTAGGTGAGATCTTCAACCAGAGTCGAGCGAGGTCGTGTGGAACTATTGGTGATGTTGCTGAGGACCTGAGTCGAGGAGTTCGCCAATATCGACATGGCGAACGGTCTGCTCCGGCGGAGGCGTTGCCATTATTCGAGGGCGAGGAGGGGTGCTCTACCGCTATATCGAGGTTTAGCAGAAGCGCAAGAGACCTAGGTTTTCCGATATGGTGTTCGGTTATGGTGGCCGAGGGGTTTTTAGGAGTTAGGGGAAGGGACTTACTGCTATAGACATATATATGGCTTAGATAAATTTTGATAACTGGGTTAGTTGATTTAAAAGATTATGCAGATCTTTATGCAGCTCTGTATCTATTTATAAGATACTACTAAATATAGATGTATTTATATTATTTGCTGATAGAATTGAATATATATATATATATATATATATATATATATATATATATATATAACATTTATTTGATAACCAAATAAATACAACCAATAATAATAATAATAATATCATATATATAATAACCTCAATAAAATAATAATAAATATACGAAATTCAATAAAACAATAATGGTGTATATATACCATTATGCGCAGTCTAATAATTCCAAAATGCACAAAGACCCATTTTATACAAAAGTCACTGAATATCAATTAATAATTATCTATAAAATTTCTAAAAGTCACTATTTAATTCAAATAAATAAATAAAATATATAATCAAAATCCGGGAAGAGGGGTTACATTTTGTTTCTTCCGAAATTTAGGATCAACCAATAAAGAAGGATGTCATGTAGAAATTTTTTAAAAAAATCGAAATGGAGAAGTGCTTCTAGAGTATTTTGTGATTACAAGATACCTTTGAAGTGAGAATGTTTTATAAAACTACTATAAGACCAGCCATGCATTATGGATTATAGTGTTGGTCAATTAAGAATCTAGAACGTTCAGAAAATTAGTGTAGCCGAAATGAGAATGTTAAGAAGGATGAGTGACAATACATTAAATGATAGGATAGTAAATAAGTGTATCATTGGAAAGTTCGATGTGGTGTCAATTGAGGACAAGATAAGAAAAATTCGTCTTAGGTAGTTTGGACATGTGCAACGAAAACCAACATAAGCTCCCACAAGCAAGGTAGTCAAAGGCGCAAAGCGCACTCAAGGCGTAAAGGGTCCATATCATCCGAGGCGCAAGGCGCACTTAAGGTGCGCGTCCGAGTGAAGTGAGACACAAAATAAAAAATAATAATAAATATATAAATAAATTGGTAACATAAGTAATAAAACCAAATAACATATTTAAACCAACGAAAATATGTTAACATAACCAAGTGAACTAGCATAGCCATAGCAACAATAACATTCAACAATCCTAACAAGAATTTGTATTTTTCCTACTACGCTTTTGGTAAATTTTAGTTTTTCAACTTCAATTGTAGCCAACTTTGACAACCGTGGAAATGCTATCTCTCTACCACTTGTATGAGGTAAGGGTTATCTACATGTCTCATTTTGCTAATTAAAAAACAAAAAAAATACATAAGAAGCGCCTTTTCGTTGTTGCGCCTTGCTGAAAGACGCATCTAAGACGCGCCTTGGGTGCGCCCGGAGAAATGCGCCTCGTCTAAAGAAGTGCGAGGCACAGATGTTGTGCCTTGGTCCGAGGCGCGCTTTAGGCGCTCCCGAGGCGTGCCTTTGACTACCATGCCCACAAGGATAAGTGATAATATAGCACTATAGTAGCTGATGGAGGCACTAGGGGTAGAGGTAGGCCTAGACGAACATGAATTGAAATTTTAGAGAAGGATTTAGTTTTTTAGCAATGTAGAAGACATGGCCCTTAACACGGACGAATGGAAGAAGAGGATTCAAACAGCCAACCCAAAAAATTTGTAACAAACGCTTTGTTTTCGTAGTTGTTGCTGTAGCCCAATAATTAACTTACATTTATGAGAATTAAAACATGTCTATCTCATATTATGTCCAGCACAAAAGAATCATGCATAACACATTATCAGTAGTGAAGTCACACAAGATGAGTGATATATCCATCCAGAGAAAAATCAATGCCCACTTGCATGGGAATGTGCATAAACAATAATACAACTCATCTGAGGGCTCAGTACAGAATTTCTGTCACATGTTGTCCAAAAACAGCAATAATAGTGCATTCAGATCAAAGTATTCCTCAATAACCTACGACAGCTTTATATACTACATTACATATCACTACATTAAAGCACAGAGAAAGACTCACTAACACGAGGTGTTACCTGAATATAGCGTCTATTCAGTTGCCCCAACCAATCAATTTTGACAGTCACCCTATCATCAGAAAAGATATGACTGCTTCTTTTTAGTATAGCTGCAATGCTGTAACTCAAGGCCATCAACCCACCAAGAAGTCACACATTAACTTCAAAAGTAATTCTAGGGGATATGATGAAAGGTTTATCTGTTACCCATTCCTGAAAAATCAAATTAATACAGGTATGTTCAAATCTTTCTCATTCAATTTAACATGTATGCCATCAGAAAAGTTCAGAAATATACTTCAAACAGAAACATTCATCTTGTCAAGGAAAAGGAAGTTTCAAACCACTAATACTTGGGATCTGCTTGGTAATGGTGTTTTCACCGGCTTTGGGATATTTTTAAACCGACCGTTTATGAAAACTCATGCTTGTTAATTTTTTTGAGCCACTGGATTTGGTCGGCTCAAAAACCACCCAAAACCGGTGTAATGTATTTTTGGGTGGCTTTATAAACACCTCAAATCGACGAGTTTTGGGTGGCTTTATTATTTCTATTTCATTACATTTATATCCTCGCCAAAAAATATAAATATAACTACTAATAACTAAATCCTTTTTTCTTTTCTTTTGTGTTTCTTTCTTTCCTTCCCGCGGTTCTCTTTTGTTTCCGAAGAAAAAATTCATAAAATTGTCTTGTACTTGTCCTTGGAGTTCCATTGGGTGCAGAGCTTTTTCTGAGACAAGAATGCATGAAAGATTTTTTGATGTAGGGGTTACCTTCACGTCCATAAACCAATATTTTATCAAGAATAACTTTTATTTATATGTGGACATAAAAGTAATTTTATTATTATAGAAAACTTTCATAACCGCTGGTTAATGAATTACCAAGCATGGATTGGACTGGTTTAAAAGCCGCTACTTAAAACCACCAAAACCCGGATCCCTCATAACCGTTCATTTCTGCTACTCTAAAAGCATCTCATAACCGCTACCCCCATAATTGCCAAGCAGACCTTAGTGCCTCAATAAATTGCACAAGGCAACAATCAGGACGGACAACATTACAACAGTCAATCTACAAGCTATAGACTACAACTTCAAACAGAGAAAAGTTCAGATAATATTTTTAGTATAGATCATGCATTTCTTGAGTTTCACATTTTTTGTTTATGTACCTGACTAGGTGCTGGTGTAAACACGATAAAGTGAATAAACGGAATACATATGGTCTAATGACCATTAATCCCCTTCCTTTCAGCATATTTTCTGGTTTTTTAACATACTCTGCTACTGTTAATAGCCTTTTTATGTGTTTAACCCGCAGGGAAATATCTGATCTTCCATCAACTACTCAATGAAAATCAAATTACGAAGGGAAGAGGGGAAGAACATTGCGAAGCGAATCAAAGGTATTAGGCCCTAAGGCCCTGCTTCATATATATATATATATATATATATATATATATATATATATATATATATATATAATGGAGCATGGCAACAAATAACAAACCTCAAACATAAGATTGTATTTTCCATCCCTATTTCGCATTCTTAGATAGGATTGGCATGCTTCTGAGTCTTCACCTGGTGGCAGTAGAAATAAATCATAAGTCTCCTCTATATGTTCTTTGTGGTCATTTGATAATACAGCTTTAATTTGATCCCGTGATAAAGTCCTCGACGACTACAATAATAGAAAGGACTTAGTACTAGAAGCAAATGAAAATAAATACATCAGTATACGGCGCTTCGATTTATCGAATACTCCTAAAAAGCAATAATGAACGGCATTAACCTTTAGAATGTAAGTAGGATTCTGGAAGCCTGAGAATGGATTGAATTTGTTAATAATCTTTATGTGTGCAGTTTGCAGATCTGGTTCAATAAATGCCTTGTACATAGGATAAACCTGTGATGTACAAAATGTTTGTAAATTAATCATCTAACCTAAATAGGAAAAGTGGACAACTTCTTCAGCAACAAACAACGCGCAAATCAATCAAGAAAAAAGGCACCAGGTCACAAAGAGCAATCATACAAACACAATTTCTAAACAACTTCTTGAGTATGTCCTCTAAATTCGAGCAACCAACAAAAGGAACATAAAAAAGAATGAAGAAAAGGTACTAATAACCGTTTCAGAAATTTGATGAATAATTTCTTCTGGTTCTTGGCCAGCACGTTGTATGTCTCTTAAAACCCTCTTCACAAGGTCAAAATGTACACCACCCGTTACAGAAACACGCAGATCTATTAAAGGACATAACTTATCACTCAACGCATAGATGCCTTCAATGATTACAATCCGTGAGCTAGGAACTTCAACTGTCCTGTTAGCAGCACATAAAGAGATGAAATTAAGGTTCCCAAATGATACGACTTTTCCTAAACATAAAGGGAATCACAAATCAAGGATAAAAGCTATTCGTGTCAGAAAAATGAGTAATTTACCTGTATCCGGTGCGGGAGCTTAACTTAACTTGAAATCATAGATTGGAACCTGAACAGACTTGTCGTCTTTCAGACCATTAATATTTTCCAACAAAGTGTCATAATCTGTTAGGCAAGGATTTGTCATAATACAGCACGATATATTAGATTTTACAAAGATTTTAACCTCTTCTGTTACAATACCTACGACTAAAAGTTTTTCATGGGGGCTTCTGCAAAATTTACTCTTGGGTGATTAATTGAAAGACTTTTTATAGGCTTTAACTCTTTTTTACTTTCTTTGAGATAACCGCAGCTAACAACTGTCGGCCACAATTTCTTTAAGATAATAGAAAAAGTCACATACAACATGTAATAATTAAATAAAATTGTTTGCCAAATATGAGCTTAACTTTTCAGAGGTTTATAATTACAGTTTTGAAATACCGATAGTTGCTCTAAATCTCCGAATTAAGTAATAATGCTTCTTAAAAAAAAGTAGCAGCGCACATAAAAAGGGAGATACCTTGACATTACGACAAAACAGATGTTAAAACTTCATTAAATTTGTACTTTTACTTTATTTTGGTCATCAAGTCTATATCTCCACTTCAGCTTAAGAACTATATCTCTCACATTAGAAAATGCCATATCCTTTTACACAGCCTAAACCTCGGTTCTCTTGGTCTACCCGTAGCTCTAGCAGCTCATTTGACTAATAGCCTATCGCTAGCTAGTGCATCTGTTGGTCTCCATTGCACATGTCCAAACTTCTCAAACAATTTTCTCTCATCTCATCTTATACCAGATCATGGAGACCAGGGAGTGCCTTTTGTTCTCACGCCATCATTGAGCACCTGCATTTCTTTTAGGGATGCAACTTGGACAAGCTAAACCCGAGCCCGATCGGTTAAACCCGCCAATGGGTTGGATTAGGGTTGAAGATACTTGGGCTCGGGCTTGGGTTCGGGTTAAAATATTTGAACCCGATAAAAAAATGGGGTTGGGCTCGGGTTCATGTGCCGGGTTACCCAACAAACCCAAAACAAGACACATATAATTTATATATATATTGTTGGAATTATTCAATAATTATGGGGCCACACATGTAAAATTAATTGTGTTTGGGCTATCTAAATAATTAAGCCAAATTAAAGTGGTCTATATGAAAATTGGCTTAAGGGTATAATTGTCATGGAATTAATGTGTAGATACCGGAGATAATTCTAATTTGATGAGGGGCCAAATTAGAAATATCATAACACACATATCTATATATATGTGTATTCATTAGGGTTATGGTCCCCAACTCATACGACCACCAAAGAGAAGGTTCTCTCTTTTTCTCTTCTGCATCCCCATCAACAGAAAAAGGATTCGGATTCACCTTTGTCATTAAGGGTCGTAGCAAGTTGGAAGATCGAACCCAATAAAGAGACGATCGCTTCAACATCCATCAAGTCAAGCAATGGATTCAGGTACGCTTCCGCAATCAATTTAATTTATGTTCTTCATCTCATGAATCGACATGGTACATTAATTACTAACAAGTGGTATCAGAGCCTCTCTTGTTTGATTCATGAGTTTGAAGTTTCAAAACCAATTTTTTTTTAGAACCCTAGATCGTTCGATCTAATTTAATTTCGGATTTCGAATATTCGACCTTTTTTTATTATGATTCGCCATTTTAGAAAAGAGATTTGTGAAACACTAGTTTGTTTCTTTATTAATAATCGATTTTTAATATTAAAAAAAAAATGGTCAAAATTATCTGTCCCAAGTTATCGAATATAAGGCTGGCATTTTTTAGTATATTGGTCAAGATCATCATATTTATATTTAATGTTGGCATTTTTCTTCATGTTTTGGCTGTAAGGATGGAAGTGAATTCTTTTATAACTTCGTTTGATTATATAAAATTTGTGATTTGAATTGGAAAGTAAATTTTTTGAATCTGTGTTAAACATACATTGTCGCCCCAGATAAAGTTGATTCCTCCAGTTTCTTGACCATTTGTAATTTAGTTGCAAATATTTTTTAATAACATGATTGAATGTTAAAAGAAGGTCTGTTATATAATTGTTTATGCTTACATCATCAATAAGACTTGGTGACTTGGTGCATGTGAAGTTTAAAGCAAAATTGTGCTTTGCAATTGAGGCTTCAATTAAATTTTTTTTTCCAATGACCTCAACCATATATTCAGAATTTATTCCAGGTGTTGATGCCTCATTTAGAGTTAATTTGTGAGTTGCCATAATTATGATATGATACTTCATATGACATATAATTATATGATTTTGCATCAAACTAGCATGAAAGAGCTTTAGCTTAGAGATGTATGGTATCCAGTAATAAATTAGTAATTTTGTTGTTCAATAAAAAGTTTATGGAGGAATCTTTGCTTGTGTGTTTGGATATGAAAGCCATATCCTGGGACCATTCTTCAGTTCTTCAAAAATTATATTTGACCTTCTATAAATTATTCTATTTAAAGTAATCCTTGTGCATTATTTGATATTATCTTTGGATGCAAATTCTCCGTAGATTATTTCATGAATTTTGTTATAATGATAATATCCAATTTTGCCAAATTGAAATTCATGATTATGCTTTTGATTACTTTATTTGAGTAATAATCTTATGAATATGCATGTATATAAAATTTTGGACATGATTCAGTTTTGTAAAATTCAGTCAACATTCAATTTTTTGGTGGCTTTTAAGACTAGCAATAGTTGTCCAATATTCTAAGTAGACTCATTGAAACAAGATGTCGCCAAAGTGACCTCTCTTGCGTAGATAGTCTATGAGGGATGTCGGATGTTTGTGTGTGTATATTCATGCGGGTATTAGCCGGCCCAAAGGAAGGTTAATACTTGGCCGAATTGCACACATACTTGTGGTGATAAATGTGTGGCAATTATACGGTTTTCATGTGAATAATAACCCGATCCAAAGATAGGCTTATTATTTGACATGACTTATTGTCAACATTTGATCACTACACCAAGAGTACCACTTGCAGTTAATATCACTGTCCAAAGACATGATATTAACGATGCACTAGGTATCTTGAGATGGGGTTCACCATTGTTTGGATTTGTTTGACTATATTTTACTCTTTGGTTATTAATTAGAGCATGTCCGTTTTTGTTGCTTTGTTCTCTTTTACAGTTAATGTTGTTAAAATATCTGCCAACAAGATTTTAATTTTCATGTTTAATGGGATAAACTTTAAGGGCAAAAAGAAATGAACACGGTAGCTGCTAAGGGTCCAGATCAAAAGAAACAACAATATAAAACTAAGGGTTGTTCTTTTGTGATAAGACAGGACACATAAGGAAGAAATGTACAAAGTACTACGCATGGCGTATAAAGAAAAATACATTTCTAAATTTGATCTGTTCTGAGGTTAATTTAGATTTAGTACAAAGAAACTCATGGTTGTTAGATTCTGGTGGGACTACCCACATTAATGTTCTAGGCAAGGTTGTCTGAGTTACCGAAAGTCAATTGATGGTGAAAGATACATCTATGTGGGTGACGAAAATTCGGTAGAAGTGAAAGCAATAGGACATTTTAGGTTATTTTTAGGAACCGATTATTATTTGAATTTGATAGACACTTTATTGTACCGTCTTTTAGACGAAATTCA
Source organism: Iris pallida (assembly GCA_029216955.1). Lineage (NCBI taxonomy): Eukaryota > Viridiplantae > Streptophyta > Magnoliopsida > Asparagales > Iridaceae > Iris > Iris pallida. The sequence continues at coordinate 29,259 of JANAVB010042383.1, read as the reverse complement.
GTTTCAGTTTCCTTAATGGACAAATCTGGTTATCATTGTTCATTTGGAAACAATAAGTTTAGTCTATCTTTAAATTTAAATATTATTGGTAATGGTTCCCTTAAGGTTTATGATAACCTATATTCAGTTGAAACTATTGCATCTTATAATGAAACCTTGCAAGTGAAGTCAAGTGGTACTAAACGAAAAATTAACAATATTTTTTTTAAGCCTCATTATGACATAAGCATTAGGTCACTTCTCTAGAAATAGAGTTAAACGATTTGTGTCTGATGAGATTTGGATTCCATTGACTTTATAGACTTTAATGTTTATATTGAATGTGTAATGTGAAGACAGACCAAAGTTAAATTATAAGCAGCTACTTTCTTGGTTATGCTACAGATCAAGGGGTTAATAATTATGCGGTCCCACACTAAGATTTTTTTTTTTGAGACGAGAAGTGTAATATAATTTTTAAGGATGTTGAGTTTGGGGGAGAAATAAAGTCAGGATCATTGTCTTTGAGAATGAATCAATTACGATTTCTACTATCACTTTTGACGATGTGCAGGATTTTATACCTATCATGATCAAGAAGTGAATTCGGGGTCTCAATAAGACAATGTCGAATTACCTCTATAAGTCGTTGTTGAGATACCTTAACAACGACAACATAGCGGCACCCCATTCAAGATAAGGTAATTATTTCTAAGGAACAAACTCAACAACCTCAAGAACCGGTAATATTAAGATGGTCCACCAGAGAAAGGAGAAATATAATTTTGGATAATATTGTCATATTTCTCTAGGAACGTGAGGAAGACTGTGGATGCTAGAAGATGATCTAATCAACTTCCATCAGGCCATGGAAAGTTCAAGTTCTCAAAGTGGATTGATACAATAAATAAGGAGTATAAGTCCATGCAAGACAATAAAGTTTAAGAACTTGTTCCATTACCAAAAGTTATGAAGTCCATTGGTTGCAAATGGACATTTAGAACCAAGAAGGATTCGAATGGTGATGTGGAGAGATATAAAGTATGTCTTGTAACTAGTGACTTTACTCAAATTTTTGTGATTGATTTTAAAGAGTTTTTCTCTTCGGTATCTTTGAAAAACTCCTTTAAAACAATAATAGCACATGTTGCACATTTTGATCTTGAGTTACATCAAATGGATGTCAAAACGGCGTTTCTCAATGGTAACATTGACGAAACTATTTATATGGTGCAGCCAGAAAACTTTGTGTCGGGATATCCAAAGAATATGGTTTGCAAACTGACAGAATCTATTTATGGACTCAAGCAGGCTTCTCGTCAAAGACACTTTGAGTTTTAACAAGTGACTATCTCGTTTGGTTTTGAGATGAATACTGTTGAAGATTGTGTGTATCACAAGTTCAGTGGGAGTAGAAATAATTTTCTGGTTTTATATATTGATTGAAGTATTTAATGCAAACCAGGTGACACCTCTCGTTAAAGGAGACAAATTCAGTCTCAAACAAGTGCCCTAAGGTTAGCCTTAAAATTAAGAAAATACAATAGATTTTTCCTTCATAATGAGTTGTAGGGAGTCTAATGTATACTCAAGTATGTACGCGTCAGGATATTGCGTATATATTAGGATGTTAGGCAGATATTTAAGCAAATATAGATGGATCATTGGATAGCAGCCAAACTACTTAAATAATTAATAGAGAACATGAAATTATATGCTCTTTGTAGGAGATCGGATAATTCTGGAGATCATAAGGTATTCTGACTCCGATTTTGTTGGATGCCAACACAGCAGGAGATCCACATCAGGTTATGCTTACTAATGGAGGTATATTTGGGTGAGTGTCAAACATGCACTCATAATTTCTTCCACCATAAAAGCAAGGTTTATAACATGCTGTGGGATATCTATTCAGGGAATATGGTTGCGAAATTGTCACAAGGCTGCGCCTACAGTACGGTGTTGAAAGACCACATGAAATTATGGTGTGACAATAAATCAGCAGTACTGTATTCCAATAACAACAGAAACTTGTATAAGTCAAAGGATATTGACATAAAGTTTCTAGTTATGGAGGAAAGAATTCAGAATGGTTATAGTGTCCATATAACACATTAGGACAAACTCTATGTTAGCGGATCCGCTCACAAAAGCATTATCATCCAGGGTCTTTCATGAGCATACTGCTCATATGGGTGTTAATTAAGAATATGGTAATACAGTGGGAGTTTGTATTTTATGTATTTGGGTGTTATTTGGTTTTGGACACATCTATGTATTAAAGTATTTTGGATATTTATCTGATCAGATATATGGAAATTCAGTTCATTCTGTTTTCATTATGATAAAGTATTGATCTCATTAAAGTTAAGGAGGACCAGTTGGAAATAGACATGTATTGATCACATTGCGTGTAATTTTCATGCTACGCATCCATGATTGATCTATGTCGTTTAGCTATATTGGTATATGTGACCATTGATGGTTTAGTTACGCTATATGTGACGAAGGCCGCTTTGATCCTATGTTGATATGGTTAATGGACGAGATTGTCCGGATATGCCCTAAGGATTAAGATAGCGATTTATGAGCTCACTAAGGTTGACACAATTATAAGGTTACATATGTGGCCCAGTGGGAGATTGTTGGAATTATTCAATAATTATGGGGCCACACATGTAAAATTAATTGTGTTTGGGCTATCTAAATAATTAAGCCAAATTAAAGTGGTCTATATGAAAATTGGCTTAAGGGTATAATTGTCATGGAATTAATGTGTAGATACCGGAGATAATTCTAATTTGATGAGGGGCCAAATTAGAAATATCATAACACATATCTATATATATGTGTATTCATTAGGGTTATGGTCCCCAACTCATACGACCACCAAAGAGAAGGTTCTCTCTTTTTCTCTTCTGCATCCCCATCAACAGAAAGAGAGGGACAAAGGATTCGGATTCACCTTTGTCATTAAGGGTCGTAGCAAGTTGGAAGATCGAACCCAATAAAGAGACGATCGCTTCAACATCCATCAAGTCAAGCAATGGATTCAGGTACGCTTCCGCAATCAATTTAATTTATGTTCTTCATCTCATGAATCGACATGGTACATTAATTACTAACATATATGTATACATTGTTTCATACTTTTTAAATAAAAAATTAAATCCTAAATTTCTCAACCCAAACTCTTCAACTCCTTCTAAATATCATGTTAGTTTGTATTTTGTAATGATTGGTACTTAATTGTTATTTGATTATATGTTTAATATTAATATTATCTTAAATTATTTTAAATATTATATTAGAGTTCGATAAACCCGTTGGACCCGACTTAACCCGAGCTTCCTCCGGGCTCGGTCTTGGGCTTCATATGTTGAACCCGAGGTCGGGTTGGGCTTGGGCTCGGACTAAGCTTATCATTCATTGGGTTGGGCTCGGGTTGAACTCAAATCCGACCCAACCAGCCCGAGTTGCACCCCTAATTTCTTTCGCTACATGGCTCTTGAACTGAATAGACCTTTTAGGATGCACTCTGTTATTTCTTGCTGAACTGCCATCTTTAGAGAGTAAAAACTTGCAGCAGAAAAGGACCACTCGATAACAGAGCCCTTCAAAGCTATCATTCTTATTCTTTTATGTTGTCTATGTAATAAGTAAGAACCATCAGTAATTCCTAGTGCATTCTTCTTCTCCTTTTATTTAAGTGTGAAGAACCAAAGCTTCCAAGTCTGAGAAGCTTTGTTCATAGTTTCTTTTAAGTGACATAAATATGATTACATATATGTGTACCTTAAGTATTTGTATATAAACTTTCATTATAGTATCAATAGAAACCAAAGAACGAATCTAATCATGTAAAGACTTCCAGAACTTGTTCCATATAAAACTTTCATCACATCATATTCCAAGTTCCAACACATCTTAAACTTCTAGTATGACTCGCTCGCTTTTGCCATATACAACACATTTACTGTATCATGTTCCACTACATACGTATTCAAAAATGAATATTCTACGCGTTATGAACTGAACCTCATTGTCAGACAAAACTATAATTTCCATGAACTATTTTATTATTGTGAAGTGTCTCTCGTTGCATGGACTAGGTCGTTAAGGCCATCTTGAATAAGTGAAACATCAGCTTTCCTATTGAATGAAATTAATATCCAATTTTTTTTAGCTATGCGATTATGAAAACTTGAAATATTAGCCCTTAAAATACATAAGGGCATCAATAAACTACTCCATAGTATCATTGGCAGAGAAAAGATAATGCAAAGGTCATCAGATATTCCTTGAATATCCTGCAGGTGATTAAGTATGAAACAGAAAAAAAAACACAAGAAATATGATGAGGCTTTAATATAAAAAAAAAAAAATACCATCAAAATTGCCATCAACTATACGGCTCGCATCATTATAGTTGTCCATCGAAATAACTACTATGCTGGGTATAAAACTGAGGATATTCTCAGTAAATACAGACTTCCCAGCCCCTGAGGGGCCAGCAACTCCGACCAATAAAATTCCTTTGTTCCTTTGAGCCAACAACTGGCAAGCATGGATTACTATAAAGAATCCCTTTTCAAAAGACAGTGGTTCTAGAATCGGAACAATTTCATACCGACCAGGGTCCTTTCTCTTCACCAACTTAACTTGATCTCTTAAAAGACCTGGCCTTCGATGAGGTGATTCAGCCCCTGAACTATCTTGAACCATTATCCGGAATTAAAAATAATAATAATAATTTTAGATGAAACAATCAAAGCATTCAAAACTTAGATCAACTAGGCTGCCGAGTTCAAACTTTTAGATTTTTAGTGGCGGAAATTTCTTTGCAAAGAACTACAGCATAGTCACATAAATTGAATTACCAGGTAGATACCAAAAACAAAATCTAATATAGAAATATACAACATGAATATTGAATTTCATCCAGAATAGTACAAGGAGATGCCTTATTTCTGGGGGGGAAAAAACTCAAATTGATTTTGGTAAAAACATTGTATCCAGTTATATCAGATTGGCATATATGTAACTACACTCAAGTACAAAGGCAAATGAAGAAGCAGAATACAGCATGGAGGCAGTGTGAAATGTATCAAGAAACTCAATCTTATACACACACACACACACATATATATATGGTTGCAAGCAACTGTATTTTGCAGAATCTCGATTCTAAGATAATCCAAATATTTTCATTTGGTTGTCAGGAAACTAGGAGAGCAGGGGCGGCTCCAGTTAGAAGCTGGGGTGGGCAAAATATATTTTTCCTTTTTTTTTCATATAGTTTTTTTCTTTTTTTTTGTGGGAGTTAGCCCACACCTAGCCTACCCCAACTCACTCTAGCCCACCCCAGTATACATTCTGGATCCGCCTCCGTAGGAGAGTGAGAAGTGCAGTTTCTACTGAGAATCTTAGATCAACTTTTCTATACTAAAACTGATAATTTGGAATTCTCTCATAAAATTTGTGAAAATAACTCCGTGCAGTTTTTTGCCATCATATCGTAATCTGTATGGGTCTGCAGACTCTGCACGGTTCACTTCTTACTAAAAGATTATAATCAAAACAATTTTACCCAAGAAAAATAATGTAACTGAATTCCTAGTTAAGTCTCCCCCATCAAACACCCTAATTTAAATTTCATGAATCTTAGCATGTCAATTGAACTACAAAAAAAAAAAAAAAAAAAACACTATAATCACAATTCAGGGTTCTCAATTTTTCCTGGTATACCAATTCCTTGAAATAAAATAAGCACTTATATTGGCCAAGTGTATAGAACCTTCTAAACCGTTCTTTAATGCTCTATTTTGAGAAAGTTCTTTAAGACACATTTGATCCAATGGAGTTCACTTATTAACATTAATGACACATTTACGAAGAACTATAAACATTTAGCATATTTTGTCATATTTGATTTACAACATAAAGCAACCTTCGCTCTGCACCATTAGGATGATGAACTGGTGAGTGGTGAATCTAATAATAATTTAGAAAATATATGATTCTTGAAAGAAGGAAGAGAAGCCTAGTTCAATCCTTAATTCTTAATTCGCCAGCCAAACACCATTTGACATGTAAAAATCTAGAAATTGAGAGTACGAAATCGGGAGCTAGTTTCTCAACCCATCGTTGAGAAGGAATTTGAAACCAATATAGAGGGTTGACGTCGGGTCGATGGCTAGTCATAAGAACTTTGTCGGTTTTTTATGGAGTTTTCTTACGCTCCATAGTTGACCCCATTTTGACGGGAGAAAACGTGGAATAATGATGATCCTTGAGGAGGAATACATAAAATAGCCAATAAACACCCAAAAGACAAGACAAATGAAGGTTTTATCATAATCAAGGAGTTACATATTTCCTCATGAGTCAGAACAGAGTTGGTCAAAGAAATGAAGATGTTTGACCACAATCAAGGAATCATAATTCTTGGGTGTTCTAAAATGGCATTTGGTGGGAATTAGAAAAGGTTAGACCCTTACTCTTCTTCCTAATTCCTCTAACCAAACGCTACGTGAACGAAGAGAGTTAGCATAAATAGCTCAACCACCAAAGGTGGTGTTCTGCAACTTCATTCCGACCCATGGAACATTTTCGTTCCAGATGCTAAATGTAGCGTTCTAAAATTCCAAACCGAAGCCAATCGAAATTAATCCTAGTCGCGCATGTCTAATTGTATCGACTAAGAAAAGTGCATGACTCAACGCCATCGGTGGATAAAAACTACATCGTGCACCTAGTTTGCAGCAATTAAGAATACTACCCCTACTATTAACCTAAGTGCTCTGCCACGTCCGCATTCTAGGTAATATCGTGAGGCGTCCACGTCGGACACATATCGGAGACGACTTAGCCACTCGAGATTACAGGAGGACACGCCAAAATCAGCATCGTGCCCCGGTTTTCGTGTCCGTATCGTGTCGTATTATCGTCCATGCAAGACAGATGGCATCCGTACCGGATAACTACACCAAAAAAATCTGACCACTACAGGGACCCACAAGTCACATTCAATCAATACGGTCCCATTATAATAAACTTACAAGTTACTAAACTTCATTGAACAATACATCACTGTTCTAATAATAAAATAAAAAAATGTGTTCCGGGGATCTCAAATTTTAAACATAATTCCCCAAATTTTACTCGGATTAAATTTTTACGAAGAACGCCCCCCACAAAACTAATATATAACACAAGTAGCATCAGTGCGGAGTACTGTCCAGTGAATCTAGACGTTTTCTCGAACCCTAACGATAGCTCCACGCGATCATGCAAACAATAGAAATAACAACGGACTGGAACAGAAATATTCCACGTACTTACAGTCGATGCGCTTCCGGCGATCCGCCGGAACACCGTAAGGGTTTTCTATTTGTTCTTCCCGAGAGATTTATTGAGAATTTATTCGCCTTTTTAAGGATTTATTACGACCGTCAGATTTTGATCTAACGGATGAATGATGGCGTGATCTTTTGCTGTCACGATGGCATGCATGAACTTTTGGTATTGTATTTTTAGTCCACGTAGGATTAAAATTACAATTGCATTTGAATTTAAATAGATTCAATTTCATCTAATCCAATTTTTAGAAGCTAATCGGCTTTTCTTTTAAATCTAGTCAGATTTGATATTATCCTATTAAACGAGCATAGAGAAAATGATAATAGTATAGCATAAGAATCAATAATCATAAAATTTTCTTTAGCATACTAAATTTTACAAAAATTGGAGTTAAAGGAACAATTTAAATAAAATTTTATGGTTTTTTATTTTTTTATAAAAAGCCCCCACCACTTCCAAACAAACAGCCAACACACTAAACAAATACTAAACGGATCCCAAAAAAATAATTCGAGTACATAATTTTCACAAGATAGTCTGGCAAAAATTAAATATGCTATAATTTTTGTAAAATTTGATATGCTACAATAAATTTTCTCATGAATAATTGTATTTGCGGAAAGTCAAAGATAAAACTTAAAGATGTGGGTCATAAGTGGTTTAGATACAAGAAATACGTATATAAATTAAACTAAATTTATTTAAATAGTTAATCTAAAATGTTTGGATTAGATAATATGATGACATTAATTTGAAATTTTAATCAATAAATTAAAGAAAGGATTGTATTTTAATATTTTAGGAGTATCACAAATTAGTGTCAGATTTAAGGTATTGACAGATTGAAAATTTGAATTAAAATTTAAAATAGTGCAAATGATATTTTATAAGTGTCAATTACTACACCCTATTTTTTAAAAAGAAATTATTAGTTCATTTTGATTTTTTATTTTTTTTGGTTTACCGGAAAGATAAGAATTTTGCGCAAAAGAGTGAGCAAAACCAAGTTCCCAAAACAATATATCATATGAATCTGTTACTTTGATATAATTTTTTGGTATACTATGTACAAACATTTTACCTTGTTTTAATAATCCAACTATAACTTAGGTAGAAAGTCACTAAAGAATCATGAAATCCAATAATATTGATTTTCCAACATTTTTTTATTATTGGTTCCAGAAATTTCTTTCTTTGACTTTTTCAACGTACATTTTAGATTCGTAACTTTACCTCGAGCCCCTCAAACTTTTTAATAATTGAATGTCTTAACTTTACCTCGAACCCCTCAAACATTTTAATAATTGAATGATTAGCATCTTTTATTAGGTTAAGTAGAGCTATTTTTCACCATAATATTTGCATTTACGAGTATTAGAAAATCTACCAAAGTAGAATATCAATCAAATTCTTGGACATAAGTCACACAACCTTTTCTTTCCCCCACTAATTAGTCAACAACAATCTATTCTACTGTATAATAGGAAAACTTAGATGGTAAAATTTTTGAATTCCGAAAATACCCTTACGTACTTATACTAATTAAAAATAGTTCATTAATTTTAATAAGGACAACTTAGTAATTAGGAAGACTACTCTTTGGTCTTCCTAAAGAGTCTTTCTCAACTAATTAAGAAATATTAAAATACGTGCAAGGCACGTGCACATATGCTAGTTATAATAATAGTAAAATACTAAAGCAAATGTTGATGGTCCATTGTCCCAACTTGATGCTCTAGGATTGATTTTTTTTCCTTCCCCAATATAAGTTTTCTTTCTTGATGCTTAAAACTTAAAAGTAATTGTTTTGATTTAAAATTCAGCATTATTTGAGGGTGGTTAAAGTCTGGAACATCTTTAAATTATTGATAAAGTTGTGATAAAAGGGAGAATATCGGTAGCTATGATCGGACTCTCATGGTGTAACCGGTCCGGTCCGGTCCGGGCCGGCCCACGGTCCAGGGGCGGCGGGCCTGACCGGGTTCGGGCCGGTCCAGGACCGGCCCACACATTATTTCGGTCCGGGCTAAGCCCGGCCCGGTTATTTTCCACGTGGCCCAGCCCGGCCCATTGAACCGGGACTAGTGGGGTCGGGCCGGTCCGGGCCTAGGCCGGTTCGGGCCGGTTCAGGCCGGGTTGACCGGACCGGCCCGATTTTTTGGATTTTTTTTTTTTTTACAGTTTTTTGTTTAATTTAGTTTTTTAATACTTTTTTTTTGTATTTTAATTTTAAATTTTTTAACTTAAATGTTTATTAAAAAATATTTATAAAATGTTTATACAAAATATGTTTAAAAAATATTTATAAAATGTTTATAATTTTATGTTTATACAATTGTTTATAAAATGTTTATACAAAATATGATAAAATGTTTATAAAATGTTTTCTTTTTAATAAAAATGTTTATAAAATGTTTTTACAAAATATGTATTTTCTTTTTAAAACCATTTTAAAAACCATGTAAAAGTAATCATTTTCTTTTGTATTTTAATTTTAAAAATTTGTAACTTAAATGTTTATAAAATATTTATACAAAATATTTATAAAAGTAATGTTTATACAAATATATACAAATGTTTATACCAATATTACAAATGTTTATAAAAATTTATAAAAATTTAAAAAAAATATTTCTTCCTCTTCCTTTATCCGGGCTTGGGACCGGCAAATGCTTGTTTGGCATAGGCGGAGTTAAAAAATGTTTTTTTTTAAAGTAAAAAATAGTTTTTGAAAGTATAAGTTAAAAAATTTGAATAGTACAAGTTAAAATTAAAAATTTGAATAGTATAAGTAAAAAAAAAAATAGTTTTTGAAAGTATAAGTTAAAATTTAAAATTGAAATGTATAAGTTTAAATGTACATACCTGATACCGTGCACCGTAGCCTCATTGTTGTTCGCCTTCATGCAATGAAAGCGATTCCAAATCCAGCTCGTGGATGTCATGATCTTCTCCATCTTTCTGGTTTTGTGTTCTTTTATCGGCAGCCAACCAATCTTGTACGCACACGATCGCTTCCAAAATATCGGGCTTCAAGCGGCTCCTCCTATCGCTCAACATCCTCGAACTTGCACTAAAACAGGACTCCGATGCTACCGTCGACACCGGAACCATCAGTAGATCACGTGCTATGTTAGAAAGCACAGGAAATCTCTTGTCGTGTCTCTTCCACCATTCTAGAACGGCGAAGTGATCTGGAGTCTCATCTTCGTCTTGATAAGAGTTAAGGTAAGCAGACAACTCTTGAGTAGGTTGGGAAGATTGCTTTTGTTTCTTCCTTTGTAGTATGCGACCGGCTGCTGATAGCTTAGACGCCAAGCCGGAGCTACTACTAGCCCCCCCTGAGTTGGTCGGGTCGACGTTGCTCCTTCTTCGTACAGTATAACTAACCTGTCCAAAGCCACTTTAACTTCTGCCTTCATGTCAGTAACGTCTATACCCATATATTCTCCATATCCTTCTAATAAAACCTCTACGCCATCCAATTTGATTGTAGGATCAAATATGGAAGCCAAACAATATAAAAGAGGTACTTCACCCCAATATTTCCTGAATTTGGCTTCCATATTTCTCACCGCAATTTCAAAATTTGGATAATCTCTATATTTAGAAAATAAATAAGACATGTTACAAAGTTCACGTAAAGCTAAGCAAGATGTGGGATAATAAACACCAGAAAGAGTTAATGTAGCATTGTAAAAAACTTCTAAAAATTCACAAACACTTTCAGCTGCTAACCAATTATCATCAGTAACCTGATAGTCAAAGGTGACATCCGAAGTACAATAATATGAAATAGCACTCTTAAAAGGAATTGCAGATTTCAACATTAAGTAGGTGGAGTTCTACCTAGTTGGTATATCCTTCACAAATCTTCTAAAAGTCATACCAAAATGTGCGCAAGCGCATGCAAAACTTTGTTGTCTACTTGGAGACGAGTTTAGGTGGAGCAAGCATTGTCGCAGAGTGTCTAAATGGGGTTCAAAAATTTTTAAACATTCTTTAACAACTAAGTTAATTATATGGCAATGCTACATTAACCGCTATAGCGTGGGGGGCCGGGCCTGTTTTTTAAAAAAAAAAAAAAAATTGGCCGGTCCGGGCCGGGCCGGGCTCGGGCTGTGGGGGGGGGCCCGACCCGAACCGCTATAGCGTGGGGGGCCGGGCCGGTTCGGGCCCAATGCGGGCCGGTCCGGGCTTATAGGGGGCGGGCCGGTCCGGTCCACGGGCGGGCCCGGGCCGAACCGGCCCAGTTAACACCATGATCGGACTCTCATCAGAGTAAAAGCAATGGCACTGACATACCAACCGTATACTTGAATTTGCAGAAAACGTTAAGCAGTTTTTGGTGGTATACCGATAGTTGTTACGTCCTGAAGAACTCCCATAGTATATTGGTGGTATACCGATAGTACATTGTATGTGCTAACAAAATGTACAATCAATTTTAATGCTCGACTGTTTTGGTCCCAAATTTGATCTATCGATCGTCTAAGACCCTCAGCAAATTTTTCCAACATCCTAATACATTCGTGCCACGTGATGAATCGTGTTAGGAATCGCTCAATATCCTAAATCTAAAAAAATGAGTGTCAGAACATTAATACGCGGTCGGGATCGATATTGCGACAAAAATTGTTGTGGGCATCAATGACGTACAGTTAATAACGGGGTTTGGCGAGAAGCACGTTCTCTAGGGGGATCGTCATGTATCGAATTTGTACTTCATTTTGGTGCTGGTTGGATAGCTGGCAGATAGTATACGTCATAGTATGTTTGGGAACAAAGATTATAAGTTTACAGAGAGCTCTACACTACTGGTTCGAGGAGATATATGTGGTAGTATATAGGGATGAGCATTATTTGAATTTGGATCGAGAACCGAACCGAATAAGAGATCCAGCTCTGTATGAAAAAAAAAAACTAGTTTGATTCCGATTTTGAAAATGCTAAAAATTCTTTATTCAGTTCTGGTTTTGGTGTTGGTTTTCATTCGATACAAAATTAAAATCGAATAGAACATACACAATTATGTAAATACCCTCAAGTTTATGATTAAAATGTGTATATGTTGGAAACAATAATTCTATGTATGTGTTTTAAAGCCTTGGTATAACAAGTCTAACGTTGGGTCCAACATTGGACCCAACTTTGAAATACAACAAATGTATGTATAACAAATATTTTTTCAATACAATTCACTACCAAATTACAGTACTTTAGCGACGGCCATTTAGCGACGGAAATTTTCCGTCACTATCACCGTCGGATCCCCGACGGATTTGTGACGGAATACCGATGGAAAGCAGTGGACAATTTTTTTTATTTTTTTATGTCCATATCCGTCGCTATGCCGTCGATAGGTAGTCGGCCATGTAGCGACGGTTTTATATCCGTCGCTAGAACGTCGAAAATTTTGGCGGCAAAAGCCTAAAATATTGGCGCGAGATTTACTGATGACTTAGCGACGGAATAGTTCGTCGCTACTCGCGCGAGATTTACTGACGCATTAGCGACGGAATAATCCGTCGCTAATCCGTCGCTAAATTTACGTTCCAGACTTAAGTTGAAACGACGGGGGGAATTTTTCATTCCCCCAAAATTTCACTCTCTCTCCCCTCTCTCTCCTCTCTCTCCCGCGGTGATCGATCGGCGACCCCCTCTCCTCTCTCTCCCGCGGCGGTGATCGGCGACCCCCTCTCCTCTCTCTCTCCCAAAGGTATTCCCCTCTCCCTCCCTCTCTCTCTCTCTCTTTCTCTCTCTCTCTCTCTCTCTCTCTCTCTCTCTCTCTCTCTTTCTCGCTCTCTCTCTCTCGTGCGTGCGCGCGGTGGTCGTGGGTGCAGCGGGCCGGGGGCGTCGGGGGCTGCGGGGGCGGCGTCGACTGCGGGGGGCGGCGGTGGCGGCGGTGGCGGGGGGTGTGGAGGGGGCGGTGGGAGGAGGCGGGAAACGTTGGAGGGATGGGGGCGTGCGGGGGCTGGCCGCGGGGTGCGGGGGGTTGCGGAGGGGGACTGGCCGTGCGCGGGGGGCGGAGGGCGGGGGGTGTGGAGGGGGCGGTGGGATCGAGGGGGCGGGCAGCGTTGGGGGGGGTACGATGGGGGCGGGGGCTGGCCGCGGGGTGCGGGGGGGGGGTATGTGTGGAGGGTGGCTGGCCGCGGGTGGCGGAGGGTGTGGAGGGGCGGCGGTGGGAGGGGGCGGGGGGTGTGGAGGGGCGGCGGTGGGAGGGGGCGGGCAGCTGCCTCCTCCTCTCCCACAGACACACACACACACGGACAAACACACACACACGGACACACACACACACGGACACACACACACACACACGGACACACGGACACACAGACACACACACACACGGACACACGGACACACAGACACACGGACACACAAACTGAGAATTAGTACATTGTTTGTGTTTACTGATTTAAGGATGATTAAATCATTAGGTTTAATCCTATGTCATGTCTGGGTTTAAGTTATATGTTATGATTCATGTTGGCATGGGGATTTTGGTTTTTGAATTTGAGCTGTTACATTCTTTTATATTCTGTTACATATACTTACCAGATGGCACCCATGACCCGAGGAGCAGCACGTCGTTTGAAGGAAACAGTGAATGCTGAGGTGGCTCCTCCTACAGTTGAGGAGGAAGTGGCACCGGTTGCTAGTGAGACCGGGAGTTCTAGTCATCCAGCACCGGTAGCTAGTAATGCCGAGAGTGCTTTTGATGCAGTCCTGGCAAGGGACGACGCCTCTCCTCGCACCAAAAATCTCGCTTTTCGGAGGTGGTTGCGTGAAAGTATCACTGAGCGTTTGCGTGAGCAGCGTGGCAAGCATTAGCTATTAATACTTATTTGTATTGGACTATTTTTATTGGGTTGTTTTTGTTTTAGACTATTATTGGACTACATATATGAATTAGAACTGTGTCAATCTCTGGATTATATTGGACTACGACACCGCGGTAACATAGTTCCTGCAGCCATTCGACTGGCGAGGCAGAAACTATGTATCCGTAAATAAAGTGGACTGTCCTCCGACCCTCATCCCTCAGCAATGATGATACGACAACCAACCGGAGAGGATACTCCGAGAGATCCATCTGGGTAGGACGTATACTCTGAGAGATCACCCTTACGGAAATGATATCAGTAGTGGGATCGAATGTTGGAGAAGATATTATCACAGTATACGTCCTCTCCTCCACGATGGCTCTAGACCCATCTGCTCGTCCCTGCTTCCATTCTTCTTGTTTGACTCTCTCAGCCACGCATTATATATTGGTTTGGTTTATGCATATTTTTTCAGCTCCATTTGCATTAGTCCCTGCAGCCATTCGACTGGCGAGGCAGAAACTATGTAGCCGTAGATAAAGTTGCCTGTCCTCCGACCCTCATCCCTCGGCAATGATGATACGACAACCTATCACTATATCTTATATAGTAGTAGATGATGTCTTAGTATTACATTAGCGAGTTCATCTTGATTCTGTTACGTCCTTCAGATACTATATACGATAAGAACATAGATGATTCACACTAATGTATGCTAGAATGAATCTTGACTTGTGTTCTGAGCCATCCGTTCTGATCAAGCATCTTCCTTCTCCTCTCCTCCACCATGGCTCTGAACCAATCTGCTCCTCCCTACTTCCCTTCTTCTTATTTGACTCTCTCAGCCACATATGACATCCAGCTCAAGTGTAGAGTCGGGGGAGAAGAAGTGGGCAGGAAGATGAGGGGGAAGCAGCACAGCCTGCAGCATGACCCGAAGGAAGTACAGAGGTTTTCTTCAACAGCCGTAGGAGAAATAGTCCTCCTACGGCTGTTGAAGAAAACCTATGTACTTCCTCCGGGTCATGCCGCCGGCTGTGCTGCTTCCCCCTCATCTTCCTGCCCACTTTTTCTCCCCCGACTCTACACTTGAGCTGGATGTCATATGTGGCTGAGAGAGTTAAATAAGAAGAAGGGAAGTAGGGAGGAGCAGATTGGTTCAGAGCCATGGTGGAGGAGAGGAGAAGGAAGATGCTTGATCAGAACGGATGGCTCAGAACACAAGCCAAGATTTATTCTAGCATATATTAGTGTGAATCATCTATTTTCTTATCGTATATAGTATCTGAAGGACGTAACAGAATCAAGATGAACTCACTAATGTATGCTAGAATGAATCTTTGGTTGTGTTCTAAGCCATTCGTTCCGATACTTGGCAATTAAGTCATTCGACTGGGGAGGCAGCAACTATATATAAGGCTACTTGCCTTGGTGTAGCACTCAAATGTGGGACATCCGTAAATTCATCGAGATTTTAAATCATCGACTTTGAGTTTTAAACCCTCACGTAGCCTTTCTGCTTCACTTCTAGGGTCGAGCAGCATCTTCTTGCAAGCTTCGGTCTCCAGATACTTAGTGTCAAGATTCTGGACGCTTTCGTAGAGCATGTCAACGCATCCTAGCGTCAATTTCCTGTCGAGTAAATTGGCGCTAGGATGCGTTGACATGCTCTACGAAAGCGTCCAGAATATTGACACTAAGTATCTGGAGACCGAAGCTTGCAAGAAGATGCTGCTCGACCCTAGAAGTGAAGCAGAAAGGCTACGTGAGGGTTTAAAACTCAATGTCGATGATTTAAAACCTCGGCAAATTTACGGGTGCCCCACATTTGAGTGCTACACCAAGAGCTGGATATCATGTGTGGCTGAGAGAGTCAAACAAGAAGAATGGAAGCAGGGACGAGCAGATGGGTCTAGAGCCATCGTGGAGGAGAGGACGTATACTGTGATAATATCTTCTCCAACATTCGATCCCACTACTGATATCATTTCTGTAAGGGTGATATCTCAGAGTATACGTCCTACTCAGATGTATCTCTTGGAGTATCCTCTCCGGGTTGGTTGTCTTCTGAGCCATCCGTTCTCACACTTAAAATACAGGGATTGGATTCTGTGTTTTGTATTTTTGGCGAACCCAGGGATTGGATTCTGTATTTTGTTTTTTGGTTTCTGTATTTTATTTCCAGCTCCATTTTCATTAATCTACGGTACGACATGGTGATCAGGACATATATAGTCCCTGCAGCCATTCGACTGGCGAGGCAGAAACTATGTAGCCGTAGATAAGTTGACTGTCCTCCGACCCTCATCCCTTGGCAATGATGATACGACAACCAACCGGAGAGGATACTCCGAGAGATCCATCTGGGTAGGACGTATACTCTGAGAGATCATCCTTACAGAAATGATATCAGTAGTGGTATCGAATATTGGAGAAGATATTATCACAGTATACGTCCTCTCCTCCACGATGGCTCTAGACCCATCTGCTCGTCCCTGCTTCCATTCTTCTTATTTGACTCTCTCAGCCACACATGATATCCAGCTCAAGTGTAGAGTAGGCGGAAAAGAAGGGGACAGGAATAGGAGGGGAAAGCAGCACACCGGCGGCATGACTCGGAGGAAGTACAGAGGTTTTCTTCAACATACATAGGAGAACTATAAGGATATATCTGTTTGCCATTAAAATTGTTTTTGATTGAAATCTTAATACAAACAGAACATTGTTACAATGTAGGACTTAGATGTAGTCCTAGGAGTACACTTTTGTTTAAGCTGGGTTCCTTAGTGCCAATGGAGCGAGTGGTAATGCGTTGACTCCGTTGACCGGCTGACGACGGTTATCGGTTCTCTGAAGGTGTTGATTGCTCTGGGTGCTGGAGCTTGCTGAGAGGAGGAAGACGTTGAGTGTCTAGAACTGCCTCTCTGGTGATTCAGTCTTGTGTGTTGTCTGTATGTGTGTATGTCCTGTGTGAAGGAGATGATCCTTCTATTTATAGTTGTACAGGCCGGCTGCTCATGCGCGCATGCAGGATGCGCTGGTGTGGGGATGCCACGTGGAGGTTGCTGATGGAGGCGCACGGATACTGCGCCCTGATCGAGGGGGAGAACTCTTCATACTGCTGTTGTGAGCCGGCACGTAGCAGAGAGAAGATCTTTCTGTTGCTGAAATCTTGGACGAGTTGAGTCAAAGGACACGTGTCATCGACCCATGGTGCGAAGATCTCGAATTTGGAGGAGAGGAGTAATCTGGTGAGCTGCGCCTTGGATTGGGCGCAGGAGGAGGCTGCGGCACATAACCTTTAGGAGTTACAAACCATTTAGGGCGCATGGCTTTTGAGGCGCATGCAGGCGACTTTCCTTCTGTCTTTCGGGATTAGAGAGCAGTCTGGGGTGCATGGCTTTTGAGGCGCATGCAGGTTTGGGCGCATGGCCGCGGAGGCGCATGCGGATGGTTGGGTGGCCACGTGGCAATGGCCGTCGAAATAGAATCATGATGATGCTGACGTTGCCGACGCTTCGTTTTCTGAAAAAAGCTGTCAACTGTTCAGACTTTGGGAAACGTGCTGCCAACTCTGTCAGTTCAGCATTTAATGTTTGTGACGTTCGATGGACAGCTGAGTGGGCACGTTGGTTGGTGTTCCACTCGGTATGGGAATGTGAGAGGGGGCACATCCTCTGTGATGCGCCGGGTGTTGCAGGGCGTATTGGCATGGTGCGCCTGATGCTGGAGAGCGCATCCATGTGATGCGCCGTTTGGCTGGCGCATCCGACATGTCTTTTAATGCTGCGGCTGTCTCGCTCTACAAGTGCCATAAATAGCCGTTTGGCTGAATTTGAGGCGTCCGGTTCATCCATTTAATGCAAATTCATTGCACGGAATTCGGAGGGCCATCCACTTGGCGCGTGGGTTTGATCTGCCCGGCCTATAAATAGTGGCATGGAGAGAAGATTGGCTTCTCATTCCCTCACGTACTTCCAACATGAACTTGATCATGCGGGTGCATTCTGTCGATAAAGTACTCCCAAGGGTGAAGATGAGACGTCGTGTTGTCTTCGATGCACTTGAAGGTGACTGTTACATCCAAAAGACGGAGTCGAGGGCTTCTGAGGCAGGCGGAAGGTGCCTGTTGCATCCAAAGATAGGGATGTTCGGGCCCCGTCTCCGTTATTCGGGAAGAGCCATAGATCGGAATGGCGGTGCTAGGCTCTCTCTTCCTTCAAAGTGGGTATCGCCCACTCTGGTTGTGTTGAGAGCTCCCTTGTGCTGTGGTTTCGATCACGGTCTTCCTTGGGCTTTGGAGGCTCTTTCGAAGCCTTCCCTGGCCACAGTCTTGCCGTGCTCCTGCTTGATTCCAGCCAGAGGGTTAAATGCTTTGTGGAAGCAGATGTCCGGTGACCCTAGCTGGAAGGGCGGTACATGGCTGGGCTCTGCTCGGCCAGGTGAGCCTGGCTGGAAGAATTTGGTTGAAGGGATGCACATAACTGAGCTGCTGAAGAGATGGTCGGATGCGCCTAGTTGGGGGCGCATGATGTCTGCTGCGCCTGACTGATGGCGCATGATGACTGATGCACCTATCTGGAGGCGCATGGTGGCTGCTGCGCCTGTCTGAGGGCGCATGGTAGCCGCTGGCTGTAGACTTAGGATCTTTTCTTTGTAGAAATTCTCCTTTGTACAACCTTTTCTTAGACATGTAATAGACTTTTGTATATAAATAAAAATTTCATCTTTCAAATGTCATCTTTATTGATCTTGCTGTGAAGTTCTTTGTCTGAGTTCTGGCGCATGTAGTGTCTGGCGCATGGGCTTTCTGGTTGTGAAATTCCATGCTTCTACAAGACCCCCTTCAAAGTTTTCAAAACTTTTGAATAAGTTTTGGAATACTTTGAATAAGAAACATGGAGGTCAGGGCGCATGATTTCTGGGCGCATGTCTGTCCGGGTGCATGCTCTTCTCAGTTAATGATAATGATGCCTCGGTAATCGAAAAGATTAATGATGATCTTTTGGTTTTATTTGCTGCTATCTTTACACAGAACCCGAGGCGACGGCTGAGATCACACGTCACCTGTTCACGCGTGCGACCAAGCCCTATAAATAGGTAAGAGTTGGAGAGAGAAAGAGTTCATCTTCTCTGTGCCTCTGCTTCTTTAGAGTTTTTTTCTTCAAAAACCCTAATCTTCTTCTTCTTCGAGAGAATGGCTCCCAAGACTCCTCGCGGTGCTGCCAGCAAGGGGAAGGAGAAGGCGAAGGAGTCTGTTGATGAGGATGTACCTATCACTCTTGCGACTCCTGCCGACGTTCGTCCTGAGGTGACAGGTGGGTTTCGTTTCTGCTTTGTGCCCTAACTGCCGACGCGTATAGACTTCGGTCTTTGATGATACGCCGAGGTCTTATCCTGCCGACGTGCATAGGTTTATACCTTTATCATGCACCGAGGTTTTAATGGCTGACGCGCATGGGTTTTATTCCCTGAAGATGCGCGGAAGCCTTTTGCTGATGCGCATGGGCTCACGCTCTGATAATGCACCGAAGCTCCAAAGCCAACGCGCATAGGCCTAAGCCCTGATGATGCGCCGAGGCATGCTGATGCGCATGGGCCTATGCCCTGATGATGCGCCGAGGCATGCTGATGCGCATGGGCCTATGCCCTGATGATGCGCCGAAGCAGATGCGCATGGGTTCGTACCCTGGTAATGCGCCAGTCTGCTTGACATATTTTGTCTTTTTGCCTGACTTCCACTTTTGTTGTGTCAGTGTCGATGACGATCCCTTTGTTGAATGAGGTCCTCCTGGACGCTTCTCTTTGTCAGATGGGAGTTGATTTTGATGAGGCAGTGATCAACCCTGCAAAGGATGCTATCCTTCAGGATCAACCTCGTGAGAGGATGCTACAAATCCAGGTCCAGTTGCCGCTTTTCCTCCAGAGTATGATGGAGAGCGGTAAACTGAGGTCTGCTGATTCTGAAGGTGTGACTTTCTTGAAGCCTGCCTTTCTGTTTGGCGACCGATTAGTCTCTTCCGAAGCGAAGATACTGAAGATCAGAGAAGACTGGTTCTTTGCTGCCAAGGGCATGATGTTATACATGCGGCAAGTTGACCGTCAGTTGCCGCTGACAGCCTTTTATCGTCTAGCTTCGAAGAGAATGATGTGTTGGGAACTTACTCCTTCTCAAGGAGGTGCCTTGGGGGGTTCCCTTTCGATTGACACCACCTCGAACCAGCGAGACACCTTGACAGCCTCACGAACTGGTTCATCGTTCAGTTACCGAGCTTTGCGTCCCGGGAGCATCTATAGCGAAGTCCCAAGTGACACGTTTCCCTTCAGTGCCCCGAATTTTGCAAATCGGATGCTGACGTCGAAGGTCATGTATCCGACAGCTGGTTTTAGAGTCGAAGGTTGGTGTCACTACATCCCAAAGTGGGATGAGTTGACCTCCTGGGTGCTTTCCAGGTTCAAGGTTGAGCTCAAAGAGATAGGGTTGACTGTCGCCATTCGGGCCACGCAGGCAGGCGTGGACCTTAATAGGCCGATGTTCCTTGCGCTCTTGGAGCTTTTCAACACCCAGACTGGCAGCTTCTTTACTCCAGTGGGGGAGTTGAGATTGGCCCTTCATGAGATGTACGAAGTGTCCAAGCTTCCTTGGGGCTCGGAACCGTACGAGGAATATTTCCCGTCAAATGAAGAAATCCAGGTCTTGGAAGATAAGGACCCGGAGATGATGGCCGTTTTCAAGGAGGTGACGAGCCATCATTATCTGATGCACCGGAGGGACAAGGGTAAGACCCAGCCTCACGTGACTGCTTGGAGGGACTATGTCTTTAGGCAGGATTTGGCGGATCCTTCGAGGATCCGGTTTACGACTCTGCAGGGCTTGGAACGCGCGGAAGTGAGTTCTGAAATAACCCGGCTAGACGAGAGGACCCCACATTCCAATGAGAGCGGCAAGGATACGTACAGCTGTTTCTGGCACTGCGCGCACCGGATGTCATCTAAGGCAGTGTTGAGGCCTTCTTGATGATATGGCTCCGGGATTGCGTATTTGCAGGGGGATCCGGTGCCGTTGAGAGGGTACATCGGAATCTCATTTTGCCTGCAGTGAAGTTGGCCTTTGGACAACCTTTAGCTCTCCTCCCCGCGATGGTGTGCAACCTGTTGCGTGGTTTGAGGTCCTTCGCTGATGATGTGATCCACGAGAAAGGTAATAATGACAACTTTCCTCGGGCCGAGCTGCCTTTCCATTATCTTATGGGATGACTGATCTTACATCATCCGAATGTGATGAGTCCTGGTCCTGAAGAGGACCATGTTGAAGGAGATGCCTTCATTTGCCGCTTCTACAAGAGGAAGTGGTCTTACACTGGCGTCCCCGTTTGTAGGAGGGTTTTGTCCTTCCTTCAGGGGTGGGAAATCGTTAAGGTTGGCCCGATCTTCAAGGATTTCGAGGCCGACCAGGATTTGGTTGATTCTGGCGAGGATGCAGTTACTTTGCCGAAATGGAGTTTTTGTTGGTTGCAGAGTATCCGGCCTTCTCACCTGGTCTACCGTAATCAGAACAGATGTTATCTGGAACCGTACTTGCCAAGCCGATTTGCTCGTCAATTTGGCTACACTCAGCTAATGTTACGGAATCCCAGTAGTAGTCTAGGCTTCATCGGGAGTTTGCTGGATGGAGCCCGAGGCTGGCAGTATTATAATGCTGGATGCACTAGCGTTAAGTTTACCACCCCTGTTCGTAATCCTCGGCCGCCGATCCTATATCCGGCCGCCAAGCTATATTGTACTATGAATACTATGTCTCCTGGTTATAACAGGGAGACTAGTTTCATCATTGGAACCCAATTGGAGGCAACGGCGAATATGTTGATGGCAGCTCGATCATATCGCCCACCAGAATTGGCGGGATATTGGGCTGCTGCTGCAGCACCAGTGAGAGACCTGTCCGTCGGAAAAAGACGAGCTGACACAGAAGCTGGTTCTTCTGTACCGAAAAGGTCGAGAAGGATGTCGACCCCGAAGGTTGCGGAAGTGCCACTTGTGACGCCCATGGGATCAGTTCCTACTGAGGTAAGGAATGCTCCGTGATTCCGATTTTTTTACGTCATTGTGGTGACTTATGCTCTTCTTCTTGTAGGGATCGTTGAAGAAGAAGTCCCGTGCTTCAAAACCGGGTGTTAGTAAACCGAAGGAGGTGGCAGGCTCTTCTGATGAGCGCATTCCGCCGGTGATGATGTCTCCCGTGGAGGAGGGTCCCGAAGATGTACCGTCTGCCGTGGAGGCCTTGGACGCTGGGGGTCCTACGGACTCGAGGTACCCTGTTGATGAAGTGGATTGGAATTCGTCACCTTCAGATGACGTCCCTCCAACGTTGCAACGGTCTGTTGCGGGGGCAGCAGAAGGAGTTGAGACAGAGGAGAGGGTTGATTCCCCTCTTTATCATGATGAAGGGAGGTTGGCTGAATCGTTGCCAAGTCCTACCCCGGCTCCAACCGTGGGAGTCGAGACGGCTACCGATCAGGCGGTAGTGACAGATTCTGTCCCTGTAGAGGGACTTGAGAAGGATGAGACCCTTCTGCTGGTGTTGTCTCCTGGGGCTGGCCAGGAGGAAAATGTTGATCTCCCCGTTCTGCCGGGGGAGGTAGATGCTGATAAAACGTCAGGGGTAGAAGAAGTAGCCGTTGACGTCGGTGATTTCTCCGGGCTTGAGAAGGGTAAGGGTGTGGAACCCTCTGTTGCTCCTTCCACTTGGGGTACTATCACGACGCATGTGCCGGCTCCTTCTGTTCTTTTGGCTCCTCGGGCTAGCAGTCTGGCCCCTGTTGATGAAGAGCCTATTGCTGCCGAGGTTCAAACCTCTCAGATCGAGGTTGGTGGATCTTCCTCCGGTCCGCAAACTGTAGAAGCTCCCCGAACTCCTGCTATGACGCCGCAGGTGTTGGCAGATGCCGACGGGTATGTGAAGTTCCTCGTCGAGGGAGTGTACAAAATGCTGGAGAAAGGCGTATCTGCAGTGATGGATGCCAAGGGGAGCTTTGCGACAGCAAAAGCTTTGGCAATGCCTTGTATCGAGCTGATCCGCGTTCACCAAGGCCACGACCATATGGCCGAAATTCTGGAGGCTTCGGTGATTGAACTGGACGAGCGGCTCGCGGAACTGCAGCGCATCCAGCGAAATGACCTCTCTGTCTTGATAGATGCAGAGATGGGGAAGTTGATTGCTGGAATCGAGGCTTCCCATCGGGCTGATGTGAGCAGTTGGGAGCATGAAATGGCTAGGACTGAGGCTGCGGCGGAGCAGTTGTCTCAGTCTATGAAGAGGACGACGGAGGCGCGGGCTGCGTTGGATGCCAACATCGTGGAGATCGACGTCCAGATACGCCGCATTGAAGACCAGCGGGCCCAACTCCAACTAGAAGCTGATCGTGTCCTGGCTGAACACGTAGCGTTCAAGCGGGAGGAAACGACCCTGACTCAGCGGACCCTTGCTTTGTCTCAGCAGCGACGACAGCTTGATGAGAAGTACGAGGGCAAAACTTCCGCTGAGGCTGTCGAGTTGATGCGTCGAGAGGCCGAGCGTCGAGTTCTGGCGACTGTAGGGACTCGTACTGCTGACCTGAGACAGCGAGTCAAAGAGCTCTCGACCCATCCTGGAGAGGCTTAGGGATTGTAGCTTCTTCCTTTCTTTTGCAACCCTTGCTGGAGAAATAGCGTATTTCTGTACTCTTTTTTTTTTTGAAAAATAAAGAAATACACTATCTTTTTTTGTGATGTGTTCATTTTTGATCTCATGAACTTGATGATTTGTGTGGACCTATTATCTTCTGCGCACCTTGGCTTTTAGGTACAGATAATAAGTTTGAAGGAACCAACAAGTTTGCTCAGAGGTAATGTGGACATGGCAATCATTAGGTTCGAAATGATAGAATCTCCCTACTCAGAGGTATTATGGACGTGGTAGGAATGATCTTTGGGGGGGGATACGCTGAACGACTCAGAGGTAATGTGGACGTGGAAGTTCTGCGATCAATGTACGACAACGCAGGGGTTGTTTGTACGGGATGTTTACTCAGAGGTAATGTGGACGTGGTAAACATGGAGGATAGCATAAGCTCACGAAATGTGAGGTTGCGCTTTGTAGGATGTAGAGAGACAACTCAGAGGTAATGTGGACGTGGTTATCTTTCTACGGAAGGATGCCATGGAACAGCTGGGTTCCGGAGGCGTTTGATTTTGTGAGAAGAGGTTGTTTGGGGAAATACATGTCTTGAAGGATGTCAAGAATAGTACTTCTTTAGGAACTTGCCATTGATGGGCATCATGAACAAGTCCCCATTGGGTTTGGCGAGACGGTAAGCACCGTTTGAGTATACCATCTCAATGATGAAGGGCCCTTCCCATTTGGGCTCGAACTTTCCTGGCGTCTTGTGAGTTAACACCATTGGTCTTCTGACTGCTAGAACCAGGTCGCCAACTTGGAAAGTTCTTTGTTTGACCCTCTTGTTGAAAGCCTGTGATATACGGGCTTGGTAAAGTTCGATGCGTTGTTGAGCTAGGAGACGCTTTTCGTCAAGTGCCTCCAGTTCCCGCAGACGACGACGTTGATTGTCTTCTTCTGTGAGTTTGTTTGTGATTGCTACTCGGAGTGAGGGGATCTGGATCTCAAGAGGCAGTACCGCTTCACTCCCGTAGACCAGGGAGAATGGTGTGTTTCCTGTTGGGGTCCGTACCGTTGTGCGGTAGGCCCAAAGACATTCGCCGAACTTTTCATCCCAGTCGCGTTTGTTGGATGACACGACCTTTTTGAGCAGCCTGACGATAGTTTTGTTGAACGCCTCGGCCAATCCATTTGCTGCCGGATTGTAGGCGGTTGAGGCCACGTTTTGAATACGATTCTTGTCACAGAATCTGCTGAAAATGTGGCTGATGAACTGAGGACCATTGTCATGAATAATCCGCCTGGGTACTCCGAAACGGTAAATGACATGGTGTTTGATAAAGCTGACCACTCTGGAGCTTTTTACTTCCGCTAGTGGGACTGCTTCCGCCCATTTGGAGAAGTAATCGGTGATGGCCAGGATGAAACGATGTCCTCTTGATGAAGGAGGGGTGATTGGTCCCACAATGTCCATGCCCCAGGCTTCGAATGGCCAGAAGGCGACTGTAGGATGTAGAAGTTCAGACGGTGTATGTATGAAGTCTGCATGAAGTTGGCATGCATGGCACTTCTTAGCATATTCCACTGCGTCAGCGGCCATGGTTGGCCAGTAGTAGCCCATACGTTGCAGTCGATCTTGCAACTTAGGACCTGGCTGGTGAGCTCCGCAAGTTCCGTCATGAGCTTCTCGAAGAGCTTCGGCTGCCTCTTCGTTAGACAGGCATCGAAGGAGAAGCCCGTCGAAGGAGCGCCGGTACAGCGTTTTAGTGGCTGTATCGTAGTAGAATCGAAGAGAGCGTCTCCTGACTGAGACGGCTTCCTTCGGGTCCTCTGGAAGGATTCCGTAGATGGCGAAGTCGATGAACGGGAATCTCCAGTCTCGGACATTAACACCGGTGTTTGTCGGCATGGCGTGAGCTATTTGTAAACATAAGTTGTTTCTGGGACAAATCAGGTCTCGGCCAGTTACCGTGACATAGTGTTGCGTCCCAAGGGGTGCGGCCAATGAGGCTGCGAGGCCAGCCAGAGCGTCAGCCTCCAAGTTTTGTAGACGGGGTACATGTTCGATGAAGAACCCAGTGAAGGTTGAAATGATGTTCAATGCAACTTCATGGTAAGGGATTAAATCTTCATGGCGAACCTCGTATTGCCCCCGAATCTGGTTTACGACGAGTTTCGAGTCGCCGTAGGCTTCCAGATGATCCACCCCCAGCTGTTGTGCTAGCTGGAGTCCCATGACGAGTGCGTTGTACTCAGCAACATTGTTGGAGCACGGCTTCGAAAGGGAGTATGCGCGCTGAATGACCAGCTGATCGGGGGAGACCAAGACTACCCCCACTCCTGCGATGATTTGGCCGTTGGGGCCCGTTCTTGAAGCGCCATCGAAGAACATCCGCCAAACGGGGCTTCCTTCAATGACGTTTGATTCTTGGACTTCATCCGGAATGTCTTCATAGAGTTTTGAAGATTTTGGGATGGGATGTGCAGCTAAAAAGTCAGCCAGAGCCTGACCCTTGACCGCCTTTTGCGGGACAAACACCATGTTGTATGGCGTTAGTAGGATCGCCCATGTCGCTAGCCGGGAGTTTAATGACCCTGGCTTCGTCATGAGAACTCTGAGTGGATTGACTCGGGAGATGACGTGGATCGTCTGGCCCGAGACGTAGTGACGAGTCTTCTGAATGGCAAACACCAAAGCCAAGCACTCCTTTTCAACGGGGTTGTACCGGTGTTCGGCCCCGATGAGTGTTCGACTGAGGTAGTAGATTGCTTGCTCGTAGCCTGCATCGCTGTTTTGAGCCAGCAAAGTGCCGAGGGAATGATGCATGGCACGGACGTAGAGAAGAAATGGTTTGCCGGCGACAGGTGCCACTAGGACTGGCAGGCTTGTTAAGTAAGCCTTGATGTCGTCAAAAGTTTTTTGGCACTCCTCTGTCCAGACGTAAGAGACTCCCTTCTTCATGAGCTGAGTAAAGG
The DNA here is from genome assembly GCA_029216955.1 of Iris pallida. Classification (NCBI taxonomy): domain Eukaryota; kingdom Viridiplantae; phylum Streptophyta; class Magnoliopsida; order Asparagales; family Iridaceae; genus Iris; species Iris pallida. The sequence goes on along the minus strand of JANAVB010042383.1, from coordinate 2,457 downwards.
GTTGGCATTTACCGGAGAGGTTTGCTATGAACCTCCGGATGTACGCCAGACGTCCTTGTAAGCCCCGAAGTTCTCGAAGGTTCTTCGGAGGGTCCATGTTGAGGATGGCTTTAGTCTTCTCGGGATCGACATGAATGCCTTTTGCCGTGATGACGAAGCCCAAAAATTTACCGCTAGAAACCCCCAGAAAGGATTTAGCGGGGTTCATTTTGAGTTGATGTGCCCGCATGAGATCAAAGACCGTCTTCAGATCTTGTAGGTGATCAGCTTTGAGGCGGCTCTTGACTGCGATGTCGTCAACATAGCATTCGACTGTCTTGCGAAGATGTTGACGGAAGATGGTGCTCATAGCTCGCTGGTATGTCGCTCCGGCATTCTTCAAGCCGAAGGGCATTACTGTGTAGCAGAATACACCCTTCGGTGTCCTGAATGACGTGTGTTTCACGTCATCGGGGAACATCTTGATTTGATTGTAGCCTGAATACCCGTCCATAAAGGACATGCGTTCAAAGCCACATGTGTTGTCGATCATTACATCGGTGATTGGGAGCGGGAATTCATCCTTCGGGCAAGCAGAGTTGAGATCCCTGAAGTCGATACAGACTCGTATCTTCCCGTTCTTTTTGGTGACAGGGACGACGTTGGCTACCCAGTCCGGGTGTTGTTCCTCACGGATGAAGCCACTGGTCAAGAGCTTGTCCACCTCCTGATCGATGACGTTCATGATGTCCGGGCGGAAGCGTCGCTGTTGTTGTTTGATAGGTTTGGCATCTGGTAAGATGTTCAACCTATGCATCGCGATCTGTGGATCGAGACCCGGCATGTCTTCGTAGCTCCAGGCGAAGAAGTCGATATATTCTTTAGCCAGTTGGACTAAAGATTCTCGGTCTTCTCCTTCCAAGCTTTTGCTGACAAAGATGGGTTTAGAAGAAGACCCATCCCCGAGGTCGATCTGCTCGACTTCGTCTTCGGTGGGAGGTTCTCGTAACTCAAAACGAGACTCCCATTGTTCTCCTAGGCGTTGAGCCCAGGGTTCCTCTTCGATGATTGTAGTCGTTGGAAGACTGACTGCTTTGGCGGTACTGCCGTTTTGCAACAGCAGTTGATAGTGACCACTGCACAAGTATGCCCCATGAGAGGCGCATCGTGCTTGTTGGTCAACTCTCCTGACCGGCGCTTGTAAGTGATCACGTTGCGCAGGTCGTTGGAGGAGAGTGCTGCCCTCACACCCCTCTCAGGCGCATGGCAGGGCCAAGCACCTGGGTGGTCAGGAGAGTGCTGCGTCCCCTGATCTAATACCAAGCAGGCATCACGATCAGTAGTGGGGGAACCACAACATTTGAAGTGACTTGAACGGACCTCAAACGCACAACCAGAGGAGGCGCAGGAGTTCAAGACCACTGAATTTGCCTTCCTCGACTTGGTTGTGCACGCAGTGAATGCGCCCAAGCGAGATGAGGACTTTGAAGGTCGACTCGTTGTCGGTGCGGAAGCACTTGAGTCAACCTTGTACAGCTTGCCATCGGCAGCGCGCGTGATTGTAAACGCGTGCCTCTGGCCGGCTGCTGGCATAGCACGTTTGTGGCGCATGGCCCGTGCCGCCTTGGATTTCTTCGTACCAGCCCGCTGGGGCGCATAGTACTCAGCATCCAAATTCTCTTCGCCATTACAGCGAGTGAGTCTGTCAAAGACAGAGGCTCTTTGTGGCGCATCAGAGGTGATGCACGGGGCATTGGCTGCGCCCCTGCTCCGTCGACGTATCTTCCTCGCCTGAGAGGAAGATGGCTGGGGAACGTGGTCGGCTGCACGCTTCCCCGAGAGATCCGCTGCATCAGAGGGCGCCCCTTGACTGTTGAGGACGTCAGCAGGAAGGAAAGGCTGGACGGGCGCATCCCCTTCAACGGTGGTGCCCGAGGCGTCGACTTTGCGCACCCAGACTGTGCGGGTCTTCTTTGGCTTCGACAGCCGCTTCGAAGGACTCGCACTTCCTTCAGAAATGAACTCCTCGTACGCCTGTTGATTGAGGCGCACTACCAACGTCTTGTGGGAGGAGCCCACCTTCACGTCGTCGGCCTGTGACACAACTTTCTCGGTAGAGGAGAAAGAAGTCCCCAGCAGAGTTGCCAGCTTGTTTGCCATTAAAATTGTTTTTGATTGAAATCTTAATAAAAATAGAACAGTGTTACAAAGTAGGACTTAGATGTAGTCCTAGGAGTACACTTTTGTTTAAGCTGGGTTCCTTAGTGCCAATGGAGCGAGTGGTAATGCGTTGACTCCGTTGACCGGCTAACGACGGTTATCGGTTCTCTGAAGGTGTTGATTGCTCTGGGTGCTGGAGCTTGCTGGGAGGAGGAAGACGTTGAGTGTCTAGAACTGCCTCTCTGGTGATTCAGTCTTGTGTGTTGTCTGTATGTGTATATGTCCTGTGTGAAGGAGATGATCCTTCTATTTATAGTT
>JANAVB010042382.1:0-26420 GCA_029216955.1 Iris pallida | reverse complement strand
CTTTATAACATAGTTTTGTTTCTTTGTAGATTACTGATATGACCAGGTGAGACACTGTAATGCCCCGCTCCGAGCGAGACATTTGATTGGCTGGTTGGATGCTATTAGAATGTTTAACCGAGACTTATGTTGGAGATCAAGAGAATTGAGACTGATGCAGTCTCTTAGCCAGCCGGATGGAATGGGTATTGGAACATGGCTCGCTGGTGGAGCTATGTCTGGTGGGAATATATGCGATCGGAATAAGAAGACCCTTTTATGCATGTGAGTGGAACTGTCCTCCCTCCTCCTTACTCCGCATGCTTAATAAAATAGAGTAATACGATGTTATGAATTGTCCCTAAATGTCCGTGTTTTGGTTACTGGATAATAGAGCTTAAGTTGCCTGATGTTGAAATGTACAAGTAATGATCATTAAATTGTTGAACGAATCCCACTTGAATTGCTAATATGACTTGTTGCCTGTAAATGAATTAATAATGTCCCTTATGCTTAACGCTGCCGAACAAGTAAAACACTTGAATAATGAGATGCATTGTGAAGGATAGAATAGACAATGTACTGGCTATGAGAATTGAACGAAATACTTGAATCATGTACACTCTGTATAACTGTTGCAAGAATATGAAATGTTGCCTGTCCCTTATTAAGCAATGAAAGAATAAATAAATATCCCTATGAAATAAATGAATGTTATATTCCTTGTCGAAAGGAACGATATGAGAAACGTTGTAATGAAGCAATGAATGAGGAATGATAAAGCATGGGATCATTGAGATCACCAAGTGAAATGATGGTAATGATGAAATGAATAAGTCATTGAATATGACTAAATGATGCACTGTTGCCTTTACTTTCTTTAATATATTTTACCATGCGACTATGTTCACAATCGAGTCGGACACGCATTCGTATGGTCAGGGATAACTTGTATATAAGGTTTGAGTTATAATTTCCTCGAATGGTACCGGAGCGCCGGGACCGATTCGGCTTAGGAGGAAATAATGATGAGTACTGTGGGAGCACGGATAAGGCAGGGTGGCATAGAGCTCGCCACCTACTATGCTGACCGCATTATCTTGAAGTGAAATGATAAAGAGTCCATATGGTTTAACAACACCAGTGACCATGTAGTCAGGATGTACGCTAATGAATGTTCTTGTGCAGGCTGAGTAAGTATATCTGCTAACCTGTATTTGATACAGGTATGAGAAGTCGGCTATCGGTAAGGAATCACATAATTGTGATATTATATATACGTTGGTTCAACTTGCCTGCTTAATATGCTAAATAAATTGATGCTATATTGTTGCCTTTAAATGAGAAACTTTATAACATGCTCAACATGTTAAATACGATTTGCTAATGTATTGCCTTTTAGAATATTGCCATAACCTATTGAACAATAACACCAACTTTGCTAAACGATGTCTTTCAGGAATATTTCCATAATATGCTCAACGTGTTAACTCAATATTGCTTAGATGATGCCATGCACAAAGAAATGCGATATCATGCTATAACATGTTTACTTACTTCAATGTTTCTGCTCAAGAACTGTAAACTGATGTTAGGCCCAAGTAGAAAGATCATTCTATTAAATGCTTGCTAAATTGACCAGTTAGTGGTGGTTTAGGCGAGTGGGTTAGATTCTGCTCGCCAGTACATAGATGATGTACTGACCCACGTTTTGTGGTTAGGTGCTCGTGCTTGGGATATTCTATACACGAAGATTTGGCTTGATCGGTCCCGAGGCATCGAAGATTTATTGGGCATACAAAAGCGCTTCTTGTACAAGATGATGTCTTCTGTTTATAAAGGACATAATATATGGAACAATGTAATCAGTTGTACTAATGAGTTGTATGCCAAGTCGGTATATCGAGTTGTAATCCAATGTATCCAATGTATCAAATGTAAGCTTTATAGCATTGTTTAGCTGGCTTTCAATGTAAGTGAGATGTGTTGTAAGCAGTGTACTTCAATACAAGTCTTGTACTCTTCTTCAATTATCAATAAAGAGAATAAAGTTCTATACATCTCTGTGTGACTTCAAGTTATCCTATTATCTCCGCTGCTATAAAGAAGTGATGTATTTCTATTCAATGAGAAAGATTGTCATCATTAACTTCAATTTATCTGCTTCTGCCGCTGTAATATATTCCTATTTGAAGATCATCAATATATACCATCTTTGCCTTGTACAAGTGCAATACCAGACTTGTACGGCATCACGCCCAAGCGAAGATGATCGATTCCAAGAGATAAATATGTGAATAAATGACTCTACGAATCGGGGTATGGCAAATTGGTATCAAAGCTAGGTTTGACGTCCTTGGTCTCTTCTTTGATTCGTTTCAAATCAAAGTTGCATTGACGATTAACCAAAGTTGCTTTCGTGATCACTCAACGTTGCTTTCGTGATTAAATCAAAGATTGCTTTCCCGATTATGCTGTTGTTGTTCTGTAATCATCCCATATTGTTTGTGTCTGAAAGTTCGGTGACCCTCTTGGCTGCTCACTGGATATTCCATACAATAAGTCTATATATATTGTGATGCCCCTAAATAGTTGATTGTTGTTGGTTTGGACACAAATAACCCAACAATGACTCGATGCCATAGTATGCTATAGTGTGAATGCTGTTTGGAATGTGGAAATAAAGAAAAGTGGCTATGTATGTTGTAACAAGTTGAGAATTTCATGTGACGTTGGAAAAGAATTATGAATGGGGTAATTGATGGATGAGTTCAACGAAACTGGTGAGTTGACTCATGGGTGCTGGCTAGTGCTTTTGAGACCCTAATAATGTTGGCTTGTGATATTGAGACCCCGAGATGTTGGCTAAGTGTTATGATCATTATAGATCATGAATGTCCGAAATAGAATTGGGTTGGTATTGTTTAAGGATGGCTTCGTTTCTGAGTGGTATATTGCTTCTAACACCTCAGAACGAGATGTATGTTGACCCTTTCCATAGGATAGCAATGAGACTATCTCTGGGTACTGGGTAGTGCCGAGACTTAGCTGGGAGTCATATATTATTGCTTGATGACTCGAGTGTCCCTTGACGGTGATGTTATGTTGGGTAGCGAGATTCTAGAAATTGTAACGGGTGGCTTGGTTAGAAATTATTTAGTCGAGTGATGACTCAGACAAGTAAGACAGTTAATATGCTATGGGTAAATGGATTTGGCTAGAGAATGTTGTGGCTTAGAACATCTGAATGTTGACTTCGATTGGTAGGATGCAAATCATATGTGGCTAATACAAAGTTGGTTGCTAAGCTGAAAGTTTTGGAAATATTGTCGGTGACCCAAAAGAATATTAGAAATTTGTGCCTTGACCCTAAGGTGTAATAGATGTTAATCCATCTTGATCACCAAAGGATAGTCGTTGCATATGTGCATGAATGCTGAGGAATTGAATTATACTAGAAATGTAACCAACAGCAACCCTAAATATTTGTGTTACATAGAGAATAGTTAATTGATACAGGAATTATCGGATTGAATGGAATGAACTACTCAACCATTGCGGTATGAGATTTTAAGAATGCCCGTACGATAGTTTGATGACTGAGAAACGAATGGGATTGAGAAATTGCAAATGTGTTGGATAATGTCGGTATATATGACTGTTGGTTGGGGGTATAGTTTGCTGGCTTATGACTTAGCGGTGTGACTCTGTCATACAGATTGAATAGTATGGTTCCATAGTTATGTTAAGACTATCGAATCGATGACCCTTGAATAGCTAGCCTTGGCTTATGGGTTCGTGTGGGTACACAGGAATTGGAATAGAAATTGAATCGTTGGAAATTTACTTGATAGATTATCAGAACGATGAGAATCGTATGTCGAATTGGGATTGACCGTAATGTTGATAGATCGATCTTACTCGATCGTTGGGTAAGTCTAATAATGAGCCTCTGTGGGAATTATTTCCTTGAGGAAGACCCTAGATAGATAGACTTGATCCCAGCGACCAGTTGATGACTTATCAATTGTTGGCATAGCCAACAATGGCGATTAGTCATTCAGACTGAGTTGATGCCCATAAGTTTGGGTAGAGTTCCTTAGAACTGTCGGTTGCTTGTTGGTCCTAAGAATAAGAAACGTATAACCCTAGTAGCCGTCCACTCTGGGGAAGTCACCAGAATGATTAAGTTTAGATGTCAGTATAGCTAACCTTAGAGATTGACTGAATAATAGGTGACCATTGGAGACCCATAGGATGACCTTGTGGCATTGAACGAGAGATGTGGTGATGAGTATTGACCTAAGAAAATGTATGCTTCAACTTGTGCCTTGGAGATGTTTGATCCATTTTAAGTTATATGTCGACCTTAAGTGGGAATTGCAATCGTAGGGTAATACTTAAGTGGTGCGTGCCAAGTAGTGTATTGTTCCATGAGATAGAATTGACTGCTCATGACGGAAATGTTGGATCGGTATCTATAGTCGGGTAGCTGGGTTAACCTTGACTGTTGCATAGAATTATACCCTGACTCGGTTAATCAATAGTGGGTAACGTCGGATTGTATCTTAGAGAAAAAATAAATTACCTCGGTGAGAAATTATTAGATTTGTGAAAGAATATGATTGCATGTTGTGAACTCTTGATATGATTGGCTCTAAGTTAGACCCTTGACCGAATGTTAGAAATATTATGCTTGGATAGAGAGCTTGTCCGAGTTGTCCCTGATGTTAAGTGTTGTGGCCTGGACGATAGTAATTGTGGCAAAAGTGAATGAAGTAATAAGTCAATTGAAAGGATGATAAGTCGGATTTGGAAAAAAAAGTTATACCGTGGCTTATTGAATCGTACTAACATGGAAGTTGGCTGAAGTACATATGTTTTGGGGACGCCTAAAATATGTATGGATTGAAGTGGGGTAACTGAGATAACATTATGGGAAGAGTTTATCGCACTAAAACGGACTTTGGCTGAAATGCATATGTATTAGGGACGCCTAAAATATGTGTATGGATCCAAACGAAGTGATATGTTGCGACCAAGATTGAAATGCAAGAAAAATGTTGGTGAATCAATGGAAAGTTACAAGTAATTGAAAAAAAAAGATAGATCGAATCGTTGATGGATTAAAGTGGTACTGTTGGACAGCTATGTTGAAAGGGCCGAGTGTAATGAACTAAATATTGAATTAAAGCTGAATGAGTAACTTGTTGGGACTAAGTGAATTAGTAGAATGAGTTGTTCCTTTAAGTTTCGAGGACGAATTTTTTTTGAGTGGTATATTATGTAATGCCCCGCTCCGTACGAGGCATTTGATTGGCTGGTTGGATGCTATCAGAATGTTTAACCGAGACTTATGTTGGAGATCAAGAGAATTGAGACTGATGCAGTCTCTTAGCCAGCCGAATGGAATGGGTATTGGAACATGGCTCGCTGGTGGAGCTATGTCTGGTGGTAATATATACGATCGGAATAAGAAGACCCTTTTATGCAAGTGAGTGGAACTGCCCTCTCTCCTCCTTACTCCGCATGCTTAATAAAATAGAGTAATAAGATGTTATGAATTGTTCCTAAATGTTCGTGTTTTGGTTACTGGATAATAGAGATGCTTAAGTTACCTGATATTGAAATGTACAAGCACAACAACAAAAAGATCTATTAATGACGCTTGATAAGTGGTTTTTATGACGGCTGATGTGGAAGCGTCATCAAAGTTCAGCAAGACTAGAATCTATGACGGTTTACATTAAAAACATTATTGATAGTGCTCCAGTGATACGAGCGTTATAAAAAAAGCACGAAAATTTAAGTCGAAACCTCGACTCCCCCGCAATTCTCCCGCACTTAAGAAAAATTCTAAACCCTCTCTCTTTCTCCTTCTCCTTCTCCTCTCCTCCCGCTCCCCAACTCCCCTCAGCCCACTCCCCGCTCCCCAACTTCCCTCAGCCCGTTCCTCGCCTCCCTCGGTTACAGACTCCACCGCAGAGGGAAGGTTGTCACCGGCGTAGCCTTCACCACCGGTTTGTCCTAAAATCTCGATCATTGCTTATTTTATGCCCTAAATTCTGCCTCGACATTATCTTAGTAAAATTTCCTAATTTTTGACAACCATACATGCATCCATCTTTCCAAAATTAGGGTTCTTTTAGGGTTTTTCGACGTCTCCGTCCACGTCGGCGATGATCCGAAAAGGGCTGCATCATCGTTGACTTCTCTTGATTAAGTGAGTAATTTGGATTTGGATTTTTTCCCTAAAAAAAGATTTTGTTGGAAATTGTTCTATGTGCGCTTCATGTTCGATGAAATAATTGTAAGTACCAAATGCTTGTGTTCTTTGATTTTTTTTCTGTTTGTTTCTTGTTCAAGGGAGTGTAATTGCATTTGGGGAGCCGAGTCCGAAGCCTCTCCACAGTCACAGCCGCGACCCGGCGAGGTGCTGTGCGTGCCTGCTAGCCGAGTCCGAAGCCTCCCTTCGGATTCTGACACTAAATTCTGGGGTATAAATTCTAAACTCTTGATTGATTTCAGTTTCTGGGTTTATTTTGTTTGTCGATGATGTTGTTGGATCTCGATCCCTTTTCTGGGGTATATGCACCCCTTTTCTGGGGTATATGCACCCCTTTTCTATCATTGTTTTGTGTACTTAGTAGATTAAAGGAGCCTCCGAAATGGGAAACAGGAAGAAAGAAAGGAAAACAAGTTAATGTGGAAAGACTTGGAGACTGGACGAGGATAAGGTAAATTCATAAAACGGACCCTAGCTTTTGTTCAGGAGAAAAAGTGGATCCAGATAAACTAAGGTGAAATTGAAGGAAAATAAAGGATAACTCTAATTCCCTTTAAATAGATAAATTTCAGTTTACAAGAATTTTATGTTAATATCCATAGATAATTTTGGAAAATGTTGTAGGGTCAAAAAGTGTATTTTTGGGTTTGGGCGACCTTCTGGGGCCATTTTTCAACCATAAAGGTCAATCTTATTGGATATTTCGCTTCATAACTTGAATCAAAATCCATATTTTTTACCAAAACAGAGAACTTATGGGGAAATATGGCTCTTCTTACACTCGCTCAATATTCATCCATGCCACATTAAAATTGATGGAATGATAAATTAAATAAGTTTCTACGTCGAAAAGCAAGCAATATGCCCAAAATGTATGCATGAATTAATGCAGACGCATGCAAACTCCACAAATGTACTTGCATTCATACCTCTGGAATGAGGGAAAGAATAGGCCAAAATTCTTCAAAGGATGCCATTTGATAAAGAACCAGAGAAGCCTCCACTACATACTCTTGTTTACGATCAATCTTAGCATCTTGTACCCCCTAGAAAAGCAAAGAAACTGTAAATGGGTTCTACAAAACAAACTAAACATTGTTGCATTCATACTATTATAAACATGTTACATAGTAAATGGCTACTGGGTAGCACCTAGTATGTTGATAGTTCCACGTGCTACATGACCCAATTGCAAGTCATTTACAATATTTAATGATCACAATAAATCCACCCACTCCCAGCAAACCAACATGTACAGACTCTATTTTTTCGGGTCAGATTAGTGAACCCTCAAGTTTCTTCTAAGCAAGGAGCAAATCCTTTTTCATCAATCCACTGGATTTGGACCAAAGTAATTCATACTATGAGAAAAAGTCCAGTGTATACATGCTGTAGCCAGGGGGTATATTCTTATGGTTCAGAACCTCCCCATGGGAAAGGGGAAGCCTCAAGTTCGAAATTGGGAGGCCCAATTGTGGGAGCTATCCTTATTTCAATAGTAATGTTCTTGATGATATGTTTGCCACTTCACACACGAGCACATGACCTGCACTTTATACATTCCTTTCAAAAGGAGTATCTAAGTGTTTGTAGGTGGATTAAATAAATGTCCCAATAAAGATACTATTGCATTTTTCTGCATTTTTTATGTTTGTTCTTGTTCAAGGAAGTGTAATTGCATTTGGGGAGCCGAGTCTGAAGCCTTTCCACAGTCACAGCCGCGACCCGGCGAGGTGCTGTACGTGCCTGCGAGCCGAGTCCGAAGCCTCCCTTCGGATTCTGACACTAAATTTTGGGGTATAAATTCTAAACTCTTGATTGATTTTAGTTTCTGGGTTTATTTTGTTTGTGTGATGTTGTTGGATCTCGATCCATTTTCTGTTTTTGTTGGATCTCGATCCTTTTTCTGTTTTTGTTGGGAGCTTTTGGATATAAATCACATGCGGGTATATATTAGTTGGGAGTATTTCTATTTCGGGATTGACATCTCCATTAGCGTGCATGCATCTTTGATTTTGGGACTACGTCCACTATGCCATGCCTGGATGTTTTACTTTATTTGTCGGTTTCGATTTTTATTAGAGTACTCTGAACCTCTTGGTGATGGTCGTTCGACCAAATGAACCAAAGCGTTGCAGATCGTATCGGATACACTGGCTCCGTGTCGGGACGTGTCCTATACGTGTTATGGCACGCTAGTACAGTAGATGATGATTGATCATTATCTGAGACATCTTATATATCTCATTTCGTTTCTTGTCGTTGGTCGTAGTTTGTATGTTGGTACTGTTGGGTTGTTCATTCTGGGTGCAGATACGCTCGTGTTTGTACGAGTCGATACTGGACACGGATGTGAGGATACCTTCGTGTCGATGATGTAGCCTCTCCACAGTTGCAGCCGCGACCCGGCGAGGCACTGTGCGTGCTGCGAGCCGAGTCCGAAGGCTCCCTTCGGATTCCGACACCAAATTCTGGGGTATAAATTCTAAACTCTTGATTGATTTCAGTTTTTGGGTTTATTTTGTTTGTCGATGATGTTGTTGGATCTCGATCCCTACATAAAAAGGGTTTCGATCGACTGATACGTGTTGGGTTCGATTTTGGCTTGACGATCCTACGATTGTCTTTGTTTGTGAAGCGGGAATGATCTTTAGATCATGTTCGGTTCTTTACTTGCTTTTGGATCATTTTCGGTTTTGGGTTACCTAGCTGCTGTTGGAATTATTTGTGATGCATGCATTGTTGGTTTGGATTTCTTGTATAAATTGTTGCTTGGGTTCTCTTTCCTATACTTATTGTGGGATGTTGGTTTAGGTTTTCCCTATTATACATGTTGGGTTGGGAAAGATTTCTTTGCTGTAGGAGATGTTTTGCTATTTGGATTAAAATTGTTGGTTGGGTATCTATTATGCATGATGGGTTTAACTTGGTACTGTGGGTGTTTTTGTTGGGAGCTTTTCGATATAAATCACATGCGGGTATATATTAGTTAGGAGTATTTCTATTTCGGGAATGACATCTCCATTAGCATGCCTGCATCATTGATTTTGGGACTACGTCCACTATGCCATGCCTAGATGTTTTACTTTATTTGTCGGTTTCGGTTTTTATTAGAGTACTCTGATACTCTCGGTTTTTCGATATAAATCACAGACTCTAAAATTGACAGACTCTAAAAGTGAGGGTTTTGCTTTCTTTTTCAGGGTTTTGCTATACGTACATGTGCTATGCACAGTCTTCATGTGACCAAGTTGAAGCGTTATAAGTGTGCTTCTTCGCTACAGTATTTGTGAGATTTTTGATGTCGATAGTTTTGATGTAGCTAAAGTGTACTCTATATTGGATACTCTATATATTTTGGGAAGATGTATATAATGAAATGGAGAAATGTAGAATGGTAGCTAAAATACTCTATTTTGAGACAATGAAATGGAGAATGGTACTTTATATTACATTTCAATGCTTTGTTGTGAATATGGTTCAAAGTGGTTGTTTTCGAATTGAATTGAGCAGCGTTTGGAATGTCATGCAGTATAGAGCGTTATAAATGTGATACAACGACCATATACAGCGGTTTTTCATAACTATCCATAACGCTTTAAAATAAAACGTAGCAGAAATTCAACCTATTAATGACGGTTTTGGATGAATTATCTATAACGCTTTTAAAAACATTTATAACACCCGATTTCATAACGCTTGGACTGAGAAAAAAAAGCGTCATGGTTTGCAATTAATGACAATTTTTAGCTGTCATTAAAAGGTATTTTGTTGTAGTGAAGTCATGATCATTGAATTGTTGAACGAATTCCACTTGAATTGCTAATGTGACTTGATGCCTGTAAATGAATTAATAATGTCCCTTATGCTTAACGCTGCCGGAACAAGTAAAATACTTGAATAATGAGATGCATTGTGAAGGATAGAATAGACAATGTACTGGCTATGAGAATTGAACGAAATACTTGAATCATGTACACTCTGTATAACTGTTGCAAGAATATGAAATTTTGTCTGTCCCTTATTAAGCAATGAAAGAATGAATAAATGTCCCTATGAAATGAATGAATGTTATATTCCTTGTCGAAAGGAACAATATGAGAAACGTTGTAATGAAGCAATGAATGAGGAATGATAAAGCATGTGATCGTTGAGATCACCAAGTGAAATGATGGCAATGATAAAATGAATAAGTCATTGAATATGACTTAATGATGCACTGTTGCCTTTACTTTCTTTAATATTTTACCATGCGACTATGTTCACAATCGAGTCGGACACACATTCGCATGGTCATGGACAACTTGTATACAAGGTTTGAGTTTTAATTTCCTCGAACGGTTCCGAGACGTCGGGACCGATTCGACCTAGGAGGAAATAATGATGAGTGCTGTGGGAGCACGGATAAGGCGGGGTGGCATAGAGGCTCGCCACCTACTATGCTGACCGCATTATCTTGAAGTGAAATAAAAAGAGTCCATATGGTTTAACAACACCAGTGACCATGTAGTCAGGATGCACTAATGAATGTTCTTGTGCAGGCTGAGTAAGTATATCTGCTAACCTGTATTTGATACAGGTACGAGAAGTCGGCTATCGGTAAAGAATAACATAATTGTGATATTATATATGTTGGTTCAACTTGCCTGCTTAACATGCTAAATAAATTGATGCTGTGTGTTGTTGCCTTTAAATGAGAAACTTTATAACATGCTCAACATGTTAAATACGATTTGCTAATGCATTGCCTTTTAGAATATTGCCATAACCTGTTGAACGATAACACCAAGTATGCTAAACGATGTCTTCCAAGAATATTTTCATAAGATGCTCAACGTGTTTAACTCAATGTTGCTTAGATGATGCCATGCACAAAGAAATGCGATATCATGCTATAACATGTTTACTTACTTCAATGTTTCTGTTCAAGAACTGTAAACTGATGCTAGGCCCAAGTAGAAAGATCATTCTATTAAATGCTTGCTAAATTGACAAGTTAGTGTTGGTTTAGGCGAGTGGGTTAGATTCTGCTCGCCAGTACATAGATGATGTACTGACCCACGTTTTATGGGCAGGTGCTCGTGCTTGGGATATTCTTACACGAAGATTTGGCTTGATCGGTCCCGAGGCATCGAAGATTTGTTGGGCATACAGAAGCTCTCCTTGTACAAGATGATGTCTTCTGTTTATAAAGGACATAATGTATGGAACAGTGTAATCAGTTGTACCAATGAGTTGTATGCCAAGTCGGTATATCGAGTTGTAATCCAATGTATCCAATGTATCAAATGTACGCTTTATAGCATTGTTCAGTTGGCTTTCAATGTAAGTGAGATGTGTTGTAAAGTGTACTTCAATACAAGTCTTGTACTCTTCTTCAATTATCAATAAAGAGAATAAAGTTCTATATATCTCTGTGTGACTTCAAGTTATCCTATTATCTCTGCTGCTATAAAGAAGTGATGTATTTCTATTCAATGAGAAAGATTGTCCTCATTAACTTCAATTTATCTGCTTCTGCCGCTGCGATGTGTTCCTATTTGAAGATCATCAATTATATATCATCTTTGTCTTATACAAGTGCAATACTAGACTTGTACGGCATCACGTCCAAGCGAGGACGATCGATTCCAAGAGATAAATATGTGAATAAATGACTCTACGAATCGAGGCGTGATAGACACAATGTCACATTCTTTTATATTTGCAAATTTTAACCTGGTGAATATTGTATTGTGATTGCATATCTAAAGCAATTGCACTTGATGCACTTGCTTGGCATGACAACCTAAGTTGCCGCAGTAAGAATTTTTCGGTATGGATTTTTGGTGTGAATATGTCCATCGAAGGGGTTTATGTCCATGTAATTCGACGAAGGGTTGCTTCGGATCTGATCTAGACAGGTTTTCGGATTAAGAAATACAAATAAGACTTTGTCAAAATTTTAAAAAATAACTAAATTTTGATCCAAAATAGTCCAATGTTCAAAATTCCTAATTAGAATTAGTCGTGTGTTCAAATAAGAACTAAGATAGAACTAGAAACACACTCAGCGATAACTTTAAAAAAATGTCGGGGCCAATACTTGGATTTAGGTCAAAGGGGGGATTTACCCATTCAGTGACGTGCAATTCTTAACAATAATACTAAAGCTTTACCCCCAGAGAATATACAGAGGAGGAAATATGCATTTTCTTACATCAAAGGGTATAAATGCACTCGGCTTTAGAATTTCAACATATTCAGTTTCCAATCATAATATCCACCACTTGAGTTTAGGTTAACTAGTCACTACTTAGTTTCTAGGGTTTAAGTTGAGTCAATGACACTATGTTTTGGGACATTGTATTGGCTGATGTCAATGTACTATAATATTGTTATGTGTTAAAACCTTTTTATAATGGATTGCTTAAATTTCATGGTTCTCGTGTGCCAAAAATCCAAATTTCAGATTATATATATTTTTTTTGGAAGAAGGTAATTCCATTGATAAAATTTAAAGGTACATATACAATGATACAGAAACTAATTCCCCATCAGCATTTTGATATCACTCTCTATGTTATGACTAACACCAATCTCCGACGTGATACTGTGTTCAAATATTCGCCTATTTTGCTCTTTCCAAATATGTCATACTGCCGAAGCCAGTCTGATTCTAGCCTCCTTGAACCATAAGCTTCCATTTTTCCGTAGTCTCTGGAAAGACTCGATAATCTCCTCGATTCTTCTTGGTTGCCCTGTTATAATTTGCAGTTTATGAGCTTGTAACATCCATAGTCTCCATGATACATCGCATTGGAAGAATAGATGGGAAATGCTTTCTTCTTCCTGGCGGCACATCACATATTCAGTACTTGTGATGTCGATACCGAACCGTCGTAACCGATCTCTGGTGGCCAATCTACCGTTCATAATTTTGTACATACAATACTGCATTTTGTGCGGCACTCCTTTCGCCCATATAACTTCGGTGTGGGCAGTTTTATCATGAACACTCCGCACGATGTCATATATAGTTCGGTGATGAAAATCCCCATCTGATGAGCACGTCCACACCCAGCTATCCTTCTCCAGCGAGGCGTCAATTGTGGTACATTGAATGCTCGCACTAAAGAGTCGAGCAACTCTATGTTTCTCCGGTTTCCAACAGCCTTCTTCAATAATGATGCTCACAGGAGTCCCGACCCGAGCACGTCCCAATACAGTACTTCCGCCAAGCTCAGCTGGACTCTTGTGATCAATCCAGGGATCAAACCATAAATCCGTTGATTTTTCCGTCTTTCATATTCCTTTTAATATGATGCAGTACCTTCTCTCGATACAACAGGATAGTCTTGAATGTCACTGAAGCATTACTTTTAGACTGTAAAGCCCAAAAGTTAGAATCTTTCACATATTTAGCCGCGGTCCACCTTGCCCATAACGACTTGCCAGTAATGAACTTCCAGACAAGTCTCATGGCTGCCACTTCTCGAAGGGTCCAGATAGAATATAGCCCAACACCCCCTTCATCTTTCGGAGTGCATAAGATATCCATTTTAATACCATGCATTCCTCCATGCCATATGAAATCAGCACAAAGTTTTTCCAGTTTCCGAATAGTGGAATTCGGCAATAATATTGCATGTAGCCAGAAGGAAGCTATTGCAAGTACTACGGACCGCACCAACTCTATACGCCCTCCAAATGACAAATTTTGTGCATGCCAACCTTCCGTACGTCGCTGGACGTACTCTATCATACTTGTACATGTTGAGTCCCTAGCGTAGTTGATGCTGAGAGGTAAGCCCAGATACTTCACAGGAAGCTCACCTTTATCCACCCCAATAATAGCAGCTTTAGCGTCTGTGTTAGAGCATAACTTATTGAAGTAAATTTTGCTCTTTTCTTTGTTTATCTTGAGCCCAGTCACCTTCCCAAACTCGGACAAAATCTGCTCCAGTGTCGCCAGGCCCCTGTTGGAGGGGCTCAATGAAGACAAGCAAATCATCAGCATATATCAGATGGGTTACATTTGGTTTAATATGCTTCTATATAGGTATAATCCTTCCTTGAGCATCCGCAATCTCCATTAGTTGAGAAAAATATTCCATGACTATGGTAAACAGATACGGAGAAAGCGGGTCCCCCTGTCTTATACCTCGGTTACTATGAAAGAAACCACAGGGAATCCCTTTGACAAGAACCGAGAAGGTTGGGGTTGATATACATTCTCGAACCATTGCCACCCAAGTCTCCGAGAATCCCATTTCCAGCATGATATGACATATGAAATCCCGATTAACAGAATCATATGCTTTTCTCAGGTCCAACTTGATGCAAGAACGATTACCACCAGGCTTATTAAAATCCCGAACCAGTTCATGCGCAAGTAGATTATGATCTGCTATAGTTCGACCTTTGATAAATGCCGCTTGATTGAAGGAAATTAATCCCTGCATCACTTTTTCCATCCTTCGACACATAAGATGTGTGATGATTTTGTATAAAAAGTTACAGCAGGCTATTGGTCTGAAATCCGCCATCACCGTAGCACCTTCCTTCTTAGGAATAATGGTAAGGAATGTGTGGTTTAATTCCTTCAGAAGGCGCTGATTTGCAAAGAAGTCTCGCACCATCTCCAGCACCTGGTGCTTGATATCATTCCCAATGAATTTTGTAGAACAGACTACTAAAACCATCTGGACCCGGGGCTTTATCAGTAGCTGTCCGCTTGATGATATTATCCAATTCTGCCATTTCGACCCTCGCATTCATCATATTATTTCCCTCAAGCGACACAAGCTTCTTGCAGATAATAGAAGGAAACGACGTTAGGTAATCAACTTGATGGTAGAGTTCAGAAAAATACCTAACCGCCTACTGTTGTATGGCATTATTTGTTGACAGTTTGCAGCCCGTTGGATCTATAAGTCGAGAAATGCCATTACGGTGTTGTCGCATCCTCACTATATCATAAAAGAATTTCGTGCATTGGTCTCCCTGCTGAAGCCATTGGCACTTGGCTCGTTGAGCCATCTCGACTTCCTGCAACATTCTCAACCGCCCAACTCTGTCCACGAGCTCCCGCTCTTCCCGAGCCAGATCTTCATTCATCAAATCCGCTTGAAGCCTGTTCTGAATAGCCACCAGCTTTTCCTCCTCACTTGAAGATTCGGTTGAGGCAATGATCGGTTCCAAGCTTTGATAGCTTGCTTCACCGCCTTCAGTTTAGAGACTAACCGAAATTGTGTGTTGCCCATAACTTCTGTAGATAATCCCCTGCGAACCACATCCATGTATCCGTCTACAAAGTGCCATTTATTATTGTATCTAAACGGCCTCGGGCTGGTGCGAATAGATGGCAAGAGGCGGACGCAAATCGGAGAATGGTCGCTGGTTCCTGCTGGCAGACCCTCTGCTTTCGCTTCAGGGAAAGCTTGAAACCAGAACTGATTTCCCAGAGCTCGATCGAGTTGGCAGGCTATCCTCGTGCGAACTGCTTTATTATTCCAAGTCCATACATGTCCCGATCGCTCCAAAGGTTGCAACCCAGATTGAAGTAAACAAGTACGAAAGTCCTGCATACTTCCTTCAGGAACCTCCCTGCCGCCTACTTTTTCATGTCTATATAGGAGAGCATTAAAGTCACCTGTAAGGATGAGAGGCAATTTGTGGTGAGAGTTCGCAAGTGTGCTGACGTGCGTAATCTCATTCCACAATTCTTCTCTACGTCTCCTATCATTATGGCCATATATGGCACCATATATCATCTAAAATCCTCCTTTATTTCTGAATAGAATAGCAATCATCTGCTCGAAAACATGAATAGTATCTCCATCCCATATACGGCTGTCCCACCGCACCCAAATACGAGCCATATTACATAGGTGAAGATTATTAACCTGTTGCCAGTGAGTAGTCGTCCTTCGTTGAAGCATCCGATCAGTCTTGATTTTGGTCTCGAGAAGGGCACAGATGTCGTGTTTCCCTTTTCGAATCGCAGCACTAATTTCCTTCCAACGCCCCAGTGAACAGGCGCCCCGAACATTCCATGTTATCATAGACATTTAATCAGATTGGTTGTTCCCAGTAATTTCCAGAGCCTTATCCGCTGGGAGCAGATCAGACTCATCATTCCCCTGTTCGACTTCGTGTATCACATTAATTTCCTCATCTGGTTTCCTCGCTGTCGCTTGAGTGTTGATCATTTCTGTCCACCGAGGATTGTCTATACATAGAATTGGACTCGTCTCGGTTTGTCCTACGATCGGTTTGTTTATGTCTTCCAGGGAAATCCCTGCATGCCTCTTGCGGCTGCCCCCTCCTTCAATATGTGTATCCACTGTCTCTTTTTGCCTCCATTGGTTTGAATTAGATCGGATAGTTGTGCTATCCTTAGTGTTCTTGCTTTTGCCCGTCCCCCGACTTTTTCCTTTCGCACCGCCGGTGGCTGCAAATATCATGGGAGTTCCCGCCAAAGCGCCTTGTGCTGCCTTCCCTTTCCTCTGAACCGTTGTCATCTTGTCTACAACTGTCCCTTGAGAGGTTATGTTTTCCAAACCTATGTCAATCTCAAGCTCCATGCCTTCTTCAAGATTGGCAATCCGAGATCCTGCTACTTCCTGTGATGGATCTTGCTGATTATTAGTATCCCGTCGATGTAGGGTAGGCCCCGGAACATCATTGGTATCCTCATCTGCAGTATTCCTTTCAACTTTGCACTCTTTAGAAGGATACCCGAATTGTTTGCAATGGTTACACGTAGGGGGTACCCATTCATATTCTACTTTTTGAACAAACACCTGTCCTGAAGGGACTTCAAATTCAACATATGACGGAAGGGATTGACCTGCCTCTATTTCAACAAAAACCCTGGCAAACCCCATCATAGCTCTCGACGTCGTCCGCTCATCTGCTTTTATTGGGATCCCAATCAAACTGGCAAGTTTCATAATCATCGAGTTACTCCAATAGAGTAAAGGGAGTTCTGGAAATCATATCCAGATAGGCACGGATCGTAGAACTTCCCGTTCGCATCTAGTTTTCGGGGTCCACTCCTTCATTATGATCAATCGCCCATCAAAGGTCCACGGGCCCCCCTGTATTATCCTTTCCATATCCTCCATCATGCCGAATCTGACAAAGTAGAATCCGTTGCTTCGAGAAAAGAATTCCATACTGCCCTTTGGGCGCCAAACCGGTTCGGCATATGCCCTAATATGGTTGTAGAACGGCCGATTTCCCAGTACGTACAGGATGATGGTATTTTTCCAATATGCCTTGGTTTCTTTTAAGTCTTCTTCTGTAAACGCGGCTCTGGTTCCCGATCCTACCACCTTAGGGGCAATATATTTCATCTGGTTCTCCATTGTCCCCATGTTGGTTGAGAAACACTCCGCCCATGTCTTGTGAGGAGGAGTCACCCCTGTCTTCATCTTCCTTGTGTCGATCGGAGTACCTTGTTGATTAGCAGCTTTAGCTATAGGAGACGCGCCATCACGACCATATCCGGGGGGACAAGTCCCAGGCGGACTCGGCATAAACCCTCGCTGCGCCCTGGGGTAGGAATGCTTCTTGGTCTCACGTCTGCACTCCAACCCGTGTGTCGACTCTCTGTTCTCCTCGCTATATCTCCTCTAAATTCTTGTCGAGGAGCGAGCAATGGCGGCCGATTTCCTCTACCTCTGTCCCGACGTCTCACCGTTGTCCAACCTCCCCCAACTTCTCTTCCTTCCTCCGTTGTTTGATCCCCATCTCCTTTGGATGATTCTCCCAATCCAGGATCCCATATCGGGAACCCTAGTTCTTGAGAAGACACCCTCGTGATTGCCTCATCCGAAACCCTAGAGACCATCGCGAAAAAAATTGTATATCAGATTATATATATATATATATATATATATATATATATATATATATATATATATTATTATTATTATTATTATTTTTTGAAACACAGTAAATGTGGCGAACGCTCCTACCGAAAATCGATCTCCTGACCGCTCGGGCCGCATGCATCTCTCTTAACCACTAGGCTAGAGATCATATATATATATATATATATATATATATATATATATATATATATATATATATATATATATATATATATATATGTGATCTCTAGCCTAGTGGTTAAGAGAGATGCATGCGGGGAGTTCGAGCCTCAGTGGACGCGAGTTCGCCACAATTACCCATTGCTTCAATATATATATATATATATATATATATATATATATATATATATATATATATATATATATATATATATATATATGCCAAATGACCACTAGTCCAAGTGGTTAGTGTGGAGGCATGTGGCCTTTGTGGGCGGAGTTCGAATCCCAGTGGGAGCGACTCTAGAAATTAATCACCCTTTCTTTAATATATATATATATATATATATATATATATATATATATATATATATATATATATATATATAATGAGGCTTCAAAACGGCTCAAAAGTGAGCCGTCAAAGCCGTCATTATATCATGGTCCATTTTATTTTTAAAAAAAATTATGTAAACAAATGTTGAAAAAAGTTTAACATTTATTTTATATATTCAAAATGGGGAATCGAAATTCAACCAAACAAGAAAAATATCTCCCACATTAACCACATGAGTTAGAAGAGATATTTGACTATGATTGAATAATGTTCTTTATTATACATTATTATACGTGCAAAGCACGTGCGTTAACTAGTACTATTATAAGGGGACTTCAAAACGGCTCAAGATTGAGCCGTCGAAGCCTTGTGTATATCTTCTACCTATGTAAAAAGTTGTTAAAAAAGTTTAATATTTTTATATATGTTCAACATTAGAAATCAAACGAGAAGAATACCTCTCATCTTAACCACATGAGTTATAAGAAATATTTGACTATAATTGAATAATATTTTTATTATATATTATTATAAGTGTAAAGCACGTGCATCTACTAGTGTATATATATATATATATATATATATATATATATATATATATATATATATATATATATATATATATATATATATATATAATCCAGGAACAAATATATATATATATATATATATATATATATATATATATATATATATATATATATATATATATATATATATATATATATATATATATATGAGAGAAATCTAATGGATATGTAAAATCCAGGAACAAATCTAAGTTACCAAAAAGACCATAGTGTTCCATCTAGCCTGTCAGGTTTGTGGAAGAAGGAAACATTACACATAGCTTAATTCCTTACTACAGGACCATTACATCCCAAAACTACAATTGCTGTTGCAGAGATCACATTAAGGAAGACCCACTTGGCATTATTAGGTGACCCATCGCATCTAAGAATCAATTCAGATCAGATGGGGACCCAATTTGCTTTCATTGCAAGACCTTCAAGTCAAGTCTCCAAGTCAATTGAGGTGGCTGATCCACATTAGAAATAGACTAGTTAGTCTATATTCTCTACTGATCATTAAAGAAAAGTGGAGCTTAGTTAGGAATACAAACCAAAGTCATATTTATTCCCTTCTCAATTTCAATATCTAAACCATGTAATACTTTGGATTGCAAGCATGGTACCACAACGGCTTTTGTTTGCTCCAAAGAGATCCCTCCCATCTTCCCTTTGAATGAACAATGCTTCTTCAAATGACTCTTTAAAGATGAACTCCCTCTTCGTGTCGCAGTCAGACCCACGTTTCAACGGTGGCGAGGAGTTCGGACAACCTGGCGGAGCAGATGACTAGGGAAAAATAGATAATCAACAATATTTATTATCTCTCTCTCTCTCTCTCTCTCTCTCTCTCTCTCTATATATATATATATATATATATATATATATATATATATATATATATATTTGAAAAAATCCAATTTATTCATAAAGGCCGAAAGGCCGAACCTTTACAAGTATACCATGAGGCACAAAATGCCGAAGCCTATACACGTATACTGACAAAAGAAGAGAAAAATAAGGAAAAGGAGAATCAACTCGGCTAATCCGAGGAGAGGAGAGCGTTCCAGAATACCGTCTGGCCATGATTGCAGAGGGCTCTCTGTTTGCGGCACTGACGAATGGTCTCCTGGATCAGTTGGTCCGCGTTGTACTAGCGCCCTTCATATCTAGTCTTGTTCCGATTCTTCCAGAGGACCCACGTGGCTGCCGCAGCGGCGATCTGGTGGCCATGAGACGCCGATGCCCAGGTAGCCATGAGGTGGTGAAAGTGGTCGCCCCCGTGAGACTAACCGACAACGCTGGGAGAGAGCTCTCCAGACCTTGATCGATAGTTCCCCTTGACTGAGGATGTGGTTGTCAACCCCTTGACCAATTTTTATCCTCTTATATTTTTATTTATTTATTTTGCCTCATATATTGGTTATGTTTTACATTTGTTTTATAAGAAGACCAAGGGAGTAATAAAAATTATGGCAGGGGCCATAACGCAAAAAAGTCATTATTCAAATTTTCCTTTCAGCCGAGTACTCAAATCCTGAGTTTGAATTTCGGTTTGGAAACTGAGGATAACTCTCTCCAAACCATTAGATAAAATCAAACCAACTCCTTCCTATCTCCTCCAATGGATCAAACACTAGTATAAATATGAGGAGATGGTAGTCGACCCCAAAACCCTCCACAAACCCTAATCCCCTGCGCCCTCCAATCCATGAAGCTGCTGAATAGAGGGCTCAGGAAGAACATATCATTCGAACAGGTAACCCTTCCTTTCACTTATCATACATATGATTATTTAAACAAATTAATTTTGTTCATAATTCCATTACAGTAGAGGTATTTGTGATAATGTCTAAGAAGGTTTAATCGATGGTATGAGTGACATGGAGATGGATTGGGGAATTCTCTATAATTTGTGGTATCAATGACTTCGTGGATAGGTCCCTGTTCAAACTGATATGAATAATGGAGTAGCAATGATACAAGGATAGCATCAGAACAATGGTTAGATAGATTGTTAGCCACTGTATTGATACATCCACCCCATATCATCTGACATGAAGAATCAGATCACAATCTAAGGCATTAGTCTAGAACTTAACTTCAACACAGAGGACCCTTAATTTCATAAGCAGAGATCGAGTCATCTTCTAATATCAGTCCTTGCCTAGCAAATGGGTATCAGAACATAGGTACAGTTGATATGGTAATGGCTGTGGTCGTGTATATATATTGAGATGGGATGTGTTCCATGTCCAGTGGTATGGAGGACACTACTAAAATAACCCTTTTAGCGACGTCAGAATACGTCGCTAAAAAAGGAAAATCCGTCGCTAATTTCTATTAGCGACGTATTTAGCGACGAAAATTGGATGTCGCGTATAGGCTTGTCGCAGATTACAATTTTGTCGCAATTCGTCGCTATTTGCGACGTCACGTTTAGTGTCGCTAGACGTCGCAACATTAGCGACAGATAGCGACGTCAGCATACGTCGCCACTATAGCGACGTAGGGCGACCACTTAGCGACGCCGTCAACTTTATATATGATGACATGGCACGGCAGCCACGTCAGCATTTTAGCGACACCTAGCGACAACTTTAGCGACGTCAGCTCTCAGGTGGTCATATGCAACGTCAGCAGTATAGCGACGGATAGCGACGTTACGTCACTATTTGGCGACGTATAGCGACGTGTACTATACGTCGCAAAATGTCGCAGAACGTCGCTATCCGTCACAGATGTTATAAAAAAATTAAAAAAATATAATTGGTATTTTTGTTATGCTGTGTGTCTGTGTTTACAGTGTGTGTGAAGTGCAGTATTCGAACCATCGACAGTTTCGCTTACTGTTCTATGTTTTATCTTGGATAGAAAAAGCAACAGTTCAGGGTGCACTTCTCAGAGCTTCCTCTTCACGTCCTTCACCTTCTTGGGATCCTTTACGACGTCCCGAGAAAGTGAAGGACGTGAAAATGAAGCTCTCAGAAGTACACCCTGAACTGTTGTTCTTTCTATCCAAGATAAAACATACAACAGTAATCGAAACTGTCGATGGTTCCGAACACTGCATTTCACATTCACTGTAAACACAGACACACATCATCACAAAAATACACATTATATTTTTTTAAAATTTGGGCAGCACCTCCTTTGTATATCAGATCATCGCTTATAACCCAGCGTAGGTATATTTGTCATCCCTGTCGCAGATATCATTACAATTAACAGTCTCCTATCATAACAGTCTATAACTAATAGATGAATAACAGTCTCCCATCATAACAGTCTACAACTAAATATCATACATGTACTCAATAAAAATACCAACAAATTAAATATCACCAACATACATGTCCAACAAACATACATGTCCAACAGAGTCAAATAATATTCAAAATCAGTGTAGAGAACGGTGAATGGGCCCATAGGGCCAATAAATACAAAGATGATAAAAAAATCTACTGGATCACTGAGGACCCCTGCCGTGCATCTGGGATAGCATGTACTCATACTGCTCCTGTGTGAGCTGTATCGTAGGGGCAGTAGGAGGCAGTGCAATGTCTGGAGTCGGCGCCGTCGATGGACCGGAAGGACGTATCTGCTCTAGCTCTCGCAGTCGCTCACCATAAACAGCAAGGGTACTCACCACCCTCTCAGTACTCGCCTCAAGCGAAGCCGATACCTGAGTGAGTGAGGCAGACATGCTCCTCTGTGATGCCCTCCATCTCGACCTGTCTACGCTCTGTGCGCTGCGTAGACTCGGTGAGCGTGTACAAGCTGGCAGCTGTAGCCTGCTGCAGACTCATCAGCTCCTGTATACTGCGCTCGACCGCATCAAATCGTCCGGTGACGATCGGAGGGTCGGATCGTCGCTCGACCGCATCAGAAATCTGCTGCTGCAACTCGCGATGCAGCTCCTCGATCTGACGACGAATATCCTGAGCTCGTGACGATGCCTGCGAAGCCGGAGACTGCGCACTTACAGAGGGGGCCCGGGATGACTTCGAAGCCAAATACGTGCCGTAGGATCCCGTACCGTAGTACGTACCCTTCTGAAGACCGCCAAAGGCGGTCATCCAGAGGTCGTCCGGCGATGGAGCTGCAGGCGGCTGGGAGGAAGTACCAGCCCCTCCCTTTGCTGGCGCACTAGCAGCAGCAGTCGCCTCCTCCTGTAGCCGAACAAACTCGGCCTAGAACATGTTTGCTAACGTGTAAGTGTTTGCTAAAGTCTATATTGATATCTATTTTCCTGTTTTCTAAATTATAGTAAATTAATATAAAGAATAGAACGTACATATGCCTGCGTCGCCCTCTCGTCAATGAACTCCCCAGCACTCCGATGGGTGACCAGGAAGACGGTCACCATGTTCGGGTCCTCACCCTTTTTTACCTAGTTAAAATATATTATCTATTATTAGTATTAAACATTCTATCGAACTATATATAAATTAATGTCCGTCATAAGAAACGTACCAGACGACGAAAATGCTCCGTCATCAGAATGGAGCCACCACACCACTTACCGGCGCTCGATCGCGCCACCTTGGCCTTGTCAGACCGCTCCTGGTACCTGGGCTCGCTGAATCTAGCCTTCATCGCAGTCCACTGCTCTGGCGTGATCCAACCATGGATCGGCTGTCCGGAGCGATCATGAGACTTCTGGTCGTAGATCGCATCACGGATGAGCTTGGCTGCGACGGCAGAAAATTGGCCCTCGATCTTCGCCGCCCGGTGTGGTGGATAGAAATAGGTCCTCTACAAGAAGTAAAATAGAAAAGTTGTATAATATACACAAATGATTATTAAAATTTAAAAATAAACAAAATTTTTACCTTGAAGTGGGCGAACCAAAAGGCCTTCCTATCTGCGGGAGCATCTGAGTAGTTAATCCAAGGCCCACCATAGTTCTGCCTCAGAAATACCCCCAGCTGTCTCTGTACTACAGAAGGCCGATATCTATACAATAATAATTTTCATGAATATATATGTATATATAATCATTTGAGAAATATATATTAATTAATTAACTTACTTCGTAGGCCCGTCCGTCCAAATCTCCATACGCGTCTCGCCCGGGGGAGCGCATGGAGGGTCGCTCTCACCTCCTGCCTGGGCAGGATTAGTTTGATCGCCGTCCTCCATATGCTCGGCGTCGGCTCCCCCCATGGAGCCGTCGGCAGGAGGAATGCTGGACGGGGGATCAGGGATGCTGGACGCGGGATCAGGAAGGCTAGACGACGAGGGAGGAGTCGCCAACCTGCTGGAACTGCCCTGTCCCGATAATGGACCGGGAACAGAACGGTACAATGGCATACTCGGAGATGAGGATGAGGGTACGGAATCTCCATCCCCAGCCCGAGGCTGACGGGACTGCCTAATATAAAATCCTCCGCGTCGTCCAGATGGTCTAGTCATACCTGATAATAACATATGACAATAAAACAAAAAACATATTTATATGATAGACATCACAGATTTTTGAAAAATATCATAGTCACAGATAAAAGTGTCAATAAAGTGTCACTGAAGTGTCACAGATTTATATGATAGAAGTGTCACTAAAGTGTCAAATATGATGATAAAACAAACGTACAGATTTAATCCTCTTCTGAAAATTCAATCTAGTTCGTTTAGCTCGTCTACTTCTTCTTCTTCTTTCTTCTTCTTCTTCTTCTTCCTCCTCTACATCTTCACTTTTATCTGCATCTTCCTCTTCAGATAATTCTACTTCTTCTACACAATTAGATGTGTAATGAGGAACTTCCGTCGTGTCCACTTCTATAATATTTGTTACAAGAGGTAGTTCATCCTCTTGATAAGCTATATCGTCAACCTCAAAGGTATTTCACGTTATGACATTTTACACTACGGACACTTAATTTTGGTGCCGTCCATGTACTGAGGGAACACCTTAGCGAACTGCAGGAACTGCTCTACTCCCGCTATGTATTCATCCCGCACACCATACATATCATCAGGACGACGATTGTACATCCATGAACGATTCCGCAAGTAGTAATTCATATCCATTTGGAAATAATTCTGCAAAGATGGACACACATTATCCAATAGGCACAAATTCGTATATTATGTCTTATTATAGGACACACATTAGTAGCGGACAGTTACTAATAACAATGATATGCAATCTAGGTCAAACTAGGTTGTACTAAGTCAAACAAAGTCAAACAAGGTCAAGCTAAGTCAAACAAAGTCAAACAAGGTCAAAGTAGGTCAAGGGTTGACCTATAGTTGACTTTGTCAACTCTTAGTCCAATCTAGGTCAGATGTTGACTCTACTTTGACTTTCAGTTAAAATAGTCAACCTTGGTCAAACAAGGTCAAATCTAAGTCAAATATCTTATTTCTAGTCATTACCTACCAAGGTACCCTTTACCTTATCGCTATTGGTATCCCAATACCAATACCTTAAGTTGGTACCCTTTACCTTATCGCTATTGGTACCCTTTACCTTATCGCTATTGGTATCCCAATATCAATACCGCGGGTAACATGGTTGGTACATTAAGGGTCTTTGACAAGGTGACATGTTGCGAAAAGTTATATCCATATATATAGTTCTCCTACAGATTTTCTTTAACATTACGTAGGAGAACTGTAAGGATATATCTGTTCACAACATGTCACCTCCTCAAAGACCCTTAACGTGACAACCATGTCACCCTCTCAGTCATATCCCTGAGCAACGATGCAGCTGCAGGCATTTAACATATCACGGTTTATAGCATTTTGGGTTGAATTTGGGTTTACCCCTATGTTCAGTGATGAACAGTGATTCCTGGTATTTTTCAGATTCTTAAAATGAATTTTAAATGGATTTTTGATTGTATATATATGTGTATTTGTGTGTATATACATTGTATACATATATATTTATATATGTATTTGTGTGTGTATGTAAGTGTGAGTATATATATACATGTATATATGTAGATATGTGTATTTATATATAGATATATATGTATGTATTGTGTGTGTGTGTTCCCAGTTTTCTGAGGTTAACCCCCTTCCCTGTCACAGCATTGCACACACACACACACACACACACACACACACACACACACCCACACACACACCCACACATGTGTCACACACCCCCTCACACACTCTCTTGTACACACACCCTCACACCCCTTCACCCCTCATTTTACTCTCTCTATATAATTATGTTATGTATATATATA
>JANAVB010042381.1:0-63165 GCA_029216955.1 Iris pallida | reverse complement strand
ACTTGCAACTTAGTCCCTCCGCAATGCGCAAATATGCACGAAGCCCCCTCTCCTTTTCATTAATTTAAGGGTTATTCAAAATTAGTTAGGAAAAAGTTTTAAAAGTTTACAAATGGTGGGAGCCACAATTAGTTAATTAGATAATGGCATAAAAGCTGTTAGAAACTGGTTACAAAGTTGTTAGACACTTGGAGAGCACTCCAAAATAGTCTTAGCCTTCTTCAAATCATTAATGTACCATATTTTATTCATAATAAAATAAAGGAACTATTATAAATCAGAAATTTTACTATTACTCTAAATAACCCAAATATATTTCTAAAATATTAAAATACCCGAAAATACCCAACTTTAATAATTTTGGGTAAATGGGGTTACAAATCTACCCCCCTTAGAAAAATTTCGTCCTCGAAATTCAAAAGTTCTGAAGACATGGTTAAGCATCAAAAAGTAAAATTTGAAACTGAGCAACTACTCTAAACATGCCATAGAATCGAATCTAGTTATGATTTAGAAGAGTAATTTAACTGGTCACGATCATCAAGCATGACTTAAACCAAGGTGGAGGCACGATAGAGTAGAAAGGTGTCACTATAAAAACTATTTAGTCACTGCCAAATTTGAAATTATCAGACATGGTCGATAGATGGAAAGGTATAATCATCATAAATTATAGGCACGATTAAGGTCTTTTAGATGTGATCGAAGATAGGATTTGGAATAACTTAGCATTATGAAATGAACGGGTAATTGACATGATCCATAATGACCAAAGTTGGCCAGGCACGAAGTGAAGCAAAGTTTAGTTAGGAATAAGTACGATAATTTCCTAAAGGGAGTTAAAAAACATGATCTATCAATTATTGAGACTTTAATTAGGCAAGAGGTGATATGAATTTAATCACTACTTAGAGAGCAAAATCATGAAGGCACAACTACCAAGTACGATCAAAATCGATAGTTTAACACAAGTAGCTAGAACAATAGAAAATCAAGGTCAGTTAGACATGACTTAAGATCGAAGTTTAGACAAGACATAAACGAAGTACAGAATCACAATCTGGTAATGTACAATTTTGAGGAATTCAATGATCTAACGATAAAATGCTAGAAGGAAAAATTAGCAAGGGTTAATTGAGGAAACGTACGAAATACTTAGGCGGTATTAGTATCAAATCAGGATGACATGCAAGGATTTATGATTCTCAAAAACCATTAATCATATGAAAAGGGAATATAGTCTCCATGATATCCAGGAGCATATAGATATTTGAAATCACTTTGCTTAGAATCCCTACCCCGCTAGTGTATATCTGGCTGCAGTGAACTTTCGGCTCCGTGACTCAAATAACAATATGTCACCGAATATTCTGTCAACCTTATCACTTTTCCAACAATCATTGACGAAACAACCCAAGAGATCAAGATATAAAGAATATGATAAAGTCTCGACAATACTCAAAAACCTATGAATGTCTGAAATCACCTCAACTTAGAGTTCCTGCCTCGCTAGTGCGCTGCTGGCTACAGTGAACCCTCAGTCTCCATAATCTAGATAATGGTTGTAGTGTGCAACTGTTATGCCAAAGTAGGTCATCGAATAGCCTCTCGACTTTATCCCTAGGAATTTCAAAAGAGTTTCAAGGAATTTAAAATGAGTTCCAATAGTCCAAGTCACGAAAATGGTGAGGTTATCTGACTATTAGAATACAAGGGTTTATTAGGTACTAAGAAGCAACAAGGAATCCCATCAAGTAGTAGTGAGTGCTAAAAGGGACAAACAAGAAGATTTTAAATCTTGAACAGGAAACGAAGTTCCAATAGTAACCGGAATCTCAATGGCAAACAACCTCAATAGGGAACAAATTTTCGAATAGATAACAAGGTCATGAAGTGGTGATCAGAAAGCAGAGTACAAAATAGAAACAAATTTGAAGTAAGGAGCAATTCTCGTATCAAAACAGAGTTAACAAATTCTCGGCTAACAACAAAATCTCGAACAGGTCTTGAATGGAAAACAAAATTTCTAATAGAATATAAAAAACGCAGATGGAAAATACTTTCGAATAGAAATCTCGAACAAGAAGCAAGACCATGGATATGGAATAGAAAATAGAGTACCAATTAATGCAATAGGAAACAAGCATTAAATTGTGGATATGTAACAAAGAATCTCAATTTGGAAACGAGGTCAAATAAGGTCGTGAACGAAATAATTTCTTGAATAGGAACAATTCTCAGATAGTAGACAAAATTTCATAGGGAATGAGCCAAAGTTTCAAAATAGAAAACAAAATCTTCAAACAATGTCTCGAATAGGGACTGAATCTCAAGCAAGTGTCAAGATAGGAGTGAAGATTCAAACAATGTTTTGATTGGGGACAATTTCAAAATAAAATTTTGAGTAGGAATAAAATCTCAAATAGTACAAGTTTGATTAGCGAACATAATATCAATAACGAGTAGGAACAAGTATACCGGAAAACAAGCGAAATCTTAGATAGGAGACAAGGTCAAACAAGTAGTGAACAACAACTCTCGAATAGAAAATCGAAATCATCAAAGGAAATAGGCAACCAGTATTGAGTAGTGGATTTCAAACAATTATCGAATTGTAGATATGAAACATGTTTACTGAATAGGAAACAATATCTCGAAATAAGTTTCGAATATCATCCCAGGTTTTAAACAAGAAATTTCAAGAAATGATTTAGGTGCTAAGAGGGATTTAAGGGAACTGAATGATGAATCACGATCCATGGTTTTCTCTAACCATGCAAAAGAATCTTCTGTCTTCAATCTGTCTTCAGTATTCCTCCAGGACTGGAATCACTTTAACTTCTTCAACTGTCTTGGCGTAGGCTGATCCATGCGGTAGTCCTCTATGTGGTTGCTGAATCTAGAAAGGTCGGTCCCCTTGCTGTTGTCCTGGTGCTCATCGTGCTCGTCCTTGGGCAGTGTGATCAGCAACCTCCGAACAGTCCTTGACTTGGTGGGCAGGCAATTAGCGGTACAAGCATAGGCTCAGTCACTTGCGGCACTTGTTGTAGTGGTGTCCTGGGCGACGGCAGAAAATACAAATGATCATCGGCTGAATCTGAATCTCCTGCTGGGCTGAAATACAGGGCTCTAGCAAGAATATATGGTTGCTGTCGTGCTGGCTGCTGAGATCATGCTGCTCTTCGGTCATTGTGATCCGCAATTTGCTGGCAAACATTCATTTGGTGGGCAAAAGTTCTGCAGTGTAAACAAAGTCCGAGCCTCTTGCGATACTCCTCGAAGCGATGTCTTGGATGGAGGCAGAAAGCACAAATGGCCATCATCTGAACCTGATGACGCGGCTAAAAAGGCGTTGTCTGAGTGTGGCGATGCTTTGCAGGTCCAGGGTAGTTACTATATTCATCATAAGTCTTCATGTCCTCATGAACTTTAGCTTCCTATCGCATCCTATTGTCCGTGCTATATTCTAGATCTCCTGGCTAGTGACTCCAACCTTTAGAGGAGTCGGATCCTCCAAGACTTGGATGATCTTCAGTGGCGACTCCAGGTTCTCGATCTGCTTCTTGGTGCAAGATATGCGCTCAGTGTCGAGGAAGTCTAAGTGTCTGAGAGTCTGGAAATCAGAAGTCCTTCTTGGCTCGGAGAGTATCCACAAATCTGGCTTAGAAAAAGGATGGCCTACTCCCTCTGGTTGTCAAGGAACTCTTCAAACATCTCTGTCAACTACGTACTACCCATGGGGATAGTAGAGTGATAGAAAGTAGTGGGAGCTCGAAACCCTCAAGTGTAGGTGGATCGACTGTTCCAATTTTCCGTGCTTTTGAACTATCTAAAAAATAGATAACTGTTAAAATGTCCTAATCCTAAAAACAACAAGTATTTATAGAATATCAATATACCCGATGGACCCGATTTCCTATTGTTGAGAGTAAATAAGGGACTTTAGTCCCACATCGGTTAGATGTAATAAAAAGAGGGGTTGGACCCTCTATAAGTAGTAGGCAGTAGCTCTCAATAAAATTATCTGAGAAATTAGACTCATTTCTACATGGTATCAGAGCCATAACTCTCTCTCTCTCTCTCTCTCTCTCTCTCTCCACAAAAAAATACAAAAAAAAATTTAGCCGAATCCCTCCCCCCCCCCCGCCGGAGCAGCAGCCCCCTCCCCCCGACCCCCCCCCCCACGGAGCAGTACCCCCCCGACCCCCCCCGGAGCAGCAGCACCCCCCTACCGACTCCCCCCCGGAGTAGCGCCCCCCCCCCCCGACCCCCCCCGAAGCAGCAGCGCCCCCCCTCTCCACCCCCCCGACCAGCACCCTTCCCCCCCTCCCGCCACCCGCCAGCACCCTCCCGTCCTCCCCCCTCCTAACCCTAGCCTCTCTTGCAATGGAAACCCTAACCCTAGCTCTAGCAGCCCCATCCACACCCTAACCCTAACCCTAGCTGTCAAAAAAAAATAGATTTCCTTCTCTTTAGAAGATCTCTGTAGTTGCCTCGAGAATCAGTACCTTCTTTTTAGAAGCTCTACTACGAATACGAAATCTCTTTAGATTTTCATATCTCAGAAACGTTGTCTTTACAATCATTTCTACACGGCTGGTATACCTCTGGTTTGTCTCATGCAAGGAGGCACAACTACGTTGGTTATCCTTTAGCCGTCCGAACGCGTTATCATGACGCGGTTCTAGTTGGTCGTATAAACTATGACATATCAGTGAGGGATCTCGTTTTGTTGTTTCAGTCATAGATTCCATCTATAGGAAGTTGACAGCAGAAGAAATGAAGGCCCTGGTCGAGGATCTCCTGACCAAGAGATTACCGGAGGCAACCCCACGCGTGACCCATACTAATGTGGATCCGTCACCGTACAAAATGGAGAAGTTGGACAAGCTGGAGACGAAGTTGGAAGGCACGACCAACTACTTGAAATGGTCGCGGCAGGCAATGCGGACGCTGAAGGGACGTGGCTTGGTTGGTTATGTAGATGGCCACACCAAGGCCCCTGTCGATCACTCCTCGAAGGAGTTTGATGTATGGGACATTGTCAATAATGTCGTGGCTGATTGGTTGACAGCCTCTTTGACCGACCAAGTGTCGGGTAACGTTGAAGCAATGGAGGGAGCTGCTGATATCTGGAGAACATTGAAAGACATGTACTCCGGTTCGGGTAACCCCATGCGAGTCTTCCAACTGCAGGATGAGCTCGATCGGGTAATCCAAGACGATCGTACCATCTCTGAGTATGCTGCCTTGTTGAAGAAGTACTGGTCTGATCTTGACCATTATGATCCTCTTGGCACGGAGGATGCTCAGGTTGAACTGGCTTTTGCAAAACATTTCCAGAAATTTTTGGATTATTTCTCGCGGCAACGGATGATAAAGTTTTTGAAGGGGCTCAATCCTGTATTTGAGCAACGGAGGAATGTACTTCTCGCACAACCGCAGCTGCCGACATTAGAAGACGCCATAACTGCCATGGCACAAGAAGAAGCACGGTTGAAGCTGATGCCTACCAAGGGTATCTCCCTGGGGGAGCAGGCTGGAGTTGACACATCTGCTCTTGCCACTTTCACACAGCCTCCTACTACGGGAGGCGTTTGCCACAACTGTGGTGACACAGGACATTACATCCACTTTTGCCCAAAACCGACACGGATTCCCTCGAATGGTCGGGGCCGTGGTCGCGGTGGACGACGAGGTGGTCGAGGCAGCTACAGTGGTGGAAGGGGCACTTACTCTGGAGGCAACAAGGCGCATCTGGCGGATGAAGGTGGGGACAATCAGCTGGCAAACATCACTCCATTTGAGAGAGAAGTTCTCGAGAAGATGCGCGGTTCAAAGCTTGATTCTGGTGAACGACATGTCATTCCTGGGGCGCCGTCCACTACAAGAGATTACTGCACTTATTTCTCCCAAACCAGTGCCGGTATACCTCCGCGTGCTCTTGCATCTGTCTCTCAGCCAGCTTGGATTATGGACTCTGGGGCATCTTGCCATGTCACGGGGTCCCGAGGTGAGTTCCGGGAATACTCTACTCTAACGCCGCCAGAAACCATTCACACTGCTGATGGTACCTCCAGGCCTGTTACGGGTAAAGGCACTGTTGATTGCACTCCTTCCATCACTCTATCTAATGTCTTACATGCTCCTTCCTTTCTTGTCAATCTTATATCCATTAGCGCCATTATCCTTGATCTAAACTGTATTATTTCCTTTGATATTCCTAAGGTAACTTTTCAGGAGAAGGGAACGGGGAGACGACTAGGCACTGGCACATGGCATAAGGGTCTGTGGTACTTGGACAGGAACGGTCTGGATAGAGCACTGGCATCTTTGGTTGCAGATGCACAACCGGAAGTTCGAAGTCGAAGTGTCGAAGCCGAGCTGCTCCTCCACCATCAGCGTGTAGGACATTCTTCTTTTTCCGTTATTAGTCGACTGTATCCGTCCTTATATTAAAAAGCAAATAAAGAGTTGTTAGTTTGTGATGCTTGTGAGTTGGGGAAACATACCAGAAGCTCCTATGTGAGTTCTGGGCATCGATGTTCTGCTGCTTTTGATATGATTCATTCCGATGTGTGGGGCCCATGTCCTACAAACGGTGTTAACGGTTATAGATGGTTTGTTACTTTTATTGACAGCTCTACCCGCGTAACGTGGGTCTACCTGCTGAAGAATAAAAGTGATGTTTTTGAGGCATTTCAAAGCCTCCATCAACGGGTAAAGACACAGTATAATGCTCGTATTAAGTGTTTTCGGTCGGATAATTGGACGGAATATACCCATAAGAGGTTTACTGCGTATTTATTCTCTCATGGTATACTGCATCAAACCTCTTGTGCATATACACCGGCTCAAAATGGTGTTGCCGAACGAAAGAATAGGCACCTGCTGGAGATAGCTCGGACAATGATGCTGGCTATGAATGTACCTAAATTTTGGTGGGGGCAGGCTGTCTTGACAGCCTCTTATCTTATCAACAGGATGCCCTCTCAATTACTGAACTGGAAGACTACTTTAGAAAAGCTCACGGGGACAACTGAGTACACCGTTCCTCCGAAAGTATTTGGTTGCGTATGCTTCGTCCACGATAACAGGCCTGGCGTTGGTAAGCTGGATCCTCGAGCAGTTAAGTATGTATTTGTTGGGTACACCGGGACACAGAAGGGTTACGTATGCTGGAGCCCGGTTGAACGGAAGCTGTTTGTAAGCATGGACGTTACATTCAGAGAGCTGAAACCTTATTATGGTTCGGACGAAGGTTCTGCGTTTGGGAACACGCCTCACGCAGCGGGTGTTGGACTTGAGGGGGAGGTAGTACGCCCAAACGTAGTTGTCGGATCGATACCTTGTCCTGTCGTGACACACTGGAAGAAAGGGGGAGAAAGCATCAATGATACTGATATGGAGGATGACGAAGACAATACGTACATTACGCAGGGGAGAAGCAGACAAGGGAAAAGGAGCTCCAATTTTACTGAAGAAGACAGCAGAGGTCCAGTACTGTGCCGTGCCCTGTGCCTATAGTGCCAAGTCCCTCGTCTACTCCTGTCCCGACTCCTGAAGATGTTACTCCCGCACCGGATCGCTCGGATTCGGAAGCAGATCTCTCTGATTCGGATGGTATGCTTTCCCCACCACCCATTGCTCCCTTAAGGAGGTCTTCTCGCATTAATGCGGGAAAGGCTCCTATTCGTTATAAAGATTATGAACATGATATCGCCAACTACCTATCGTATTCTAATATTTCTCCGACTTATCAAACATTCCTTACTTCGTTAGACTCCACTTCTTTACCTAAGAATTGGCAGGAAGCAAAGAAGGACCCAAGATGGAAAGCCGCAATGATGGAAGAACTTAGGGTACTAGAGAAAAATAAGACATGGGAGCTGGTGCCATTACCTGAAGGGAAGAAAGCTGTGGGATGCAAATAGGTTTACACAGTGAAGGAGACACCAGAAGGAAAAGTTGAACGATACAAGGCGAGAGTGGTTGCAAAAGGCTATACCCAGACATATGGTATCGACTATGATGAGACTTTTGCCCCAGTAGCGAAGATGAGTACCGTAGGAACGCTGGTCTCTATTGCAGCAAACTATGGGTGGAAGCTACACCAGTTAGACGTAAAGAACGCATTTCTTCATGGAGACCTACAAGAAGAAGTATACATGGAGACTCCTCCGGGGTGCTACTCTGTGTCAGATTCAGGTGAAGGAACGTCACATGGAAAAGTGTGCAAACTGAAGAAGTCGCTGTACGGGCTGAAGCAATCTCCTCGAGCCTGGTTTGACAAATTCAGAAGGGCTGTCACTGGCATGGGGTACCATCAGACAAATGCAGATCATACTGTCTTCCTCCAGCATGCAAGGGGCCACATTACTATACTTGCTGTATATG
Organism: Iris pallida; assembly: GCA_029216955.1. Taxonomy (NCBI): domain Eukaryota; kingdom Viridiplantae; phylum Streptophyta; class Magnoliopsida; order Asparagales; family Iridaceae; genus Iris; species Iris pallida. Next base: position 54,768 of record JANAVB010042381.1, on the reverse strand, counting down.
TAGATGATATAGTGATCACAGGTGACGATGTAGTTGAGATCACTAAGCTGAAGACGAAACTCGCCAAAGAGTTTGAGGTGAAGGACCTGGGAGAGATGAGATACTTTTTGGGTATCGAGGTGTGTGATGGTAAACAAGAAATTGTTCTCTCACAAAGAAAATATGCACTAGATCTGTTGAAAGAGACAGGAATGCTGGAATGCCGAGCAGCAGTCACTCTAATTGACCAGAAGTGCAAGATGGGAGCAGAAGCAGGAAAGCCTGTTGATCGCGAAAGGTATCAAAGGCTAGTAGGCAGACTGATTTATCTAGGGCATACTCGTCCTGATATCTCATTTGCAGTAAGTGTTGTAAGCCGCTATATGCATGATCCAAGAACGGGTCATATGGATGCAGTATTTCAGATTCTAAGATATCTGAAAGGGACGCCGGGAAAAGGACTGTGGTTCAAGAAGAATGGATGCACAGATGTTGAGGGATACTGCGATACAGACTGGGCAAGCTGCATAGACGACAGAAGGTCTACCACAGGGTACTGTGTTTTTGTAGGAGGAAACCTGGTTTCATGGAGAAGCAAGAAACAGTCAGTGGTAGCACTGTCGACAGCTGAAGCAGAATACAGAGCAATGGCTCTAGGAGTATCAGAATTGCTATGGGTAAAGGCGCTGCTGACAGAGTTGAAGCTAGACAAGGGGACACCATTGCACCTTCTGAGCGATAGTCAAGCTGCGATAAGTATAGCGAACAATCCGGTTCGGTACGACAGAACGAAGCACATCGAGATCGATCGATTCTTTATCAAGGAAAAGCTGGAACAAGGGATACTGAAGATTGACTATGTTCGCTCAGAAGAACAAGTGGCAGACTGTCTGACTAAGGGTCTTAGTTCATTGAGTCTGTCAAAGCTATGTAACAAGATGGGGATGATTAATATCTATCGTCCATCTTGAGGGGGAGTATTGAGAGTAAATAAGGGACTTTAGTCCCACATCGGTTAGATGTAATATGAAGAGGGGTTGGACCCTCTATAAGTAGTAGGCAGTAGCCCTCAATAATATTATCTGAGAAATTAGACTCATTTCTACACCTATGCTGTGATCAAGTTTTCCTAGTTTAAATCAAGTCTCCCAATAGTACTCTAATACCTAGGTACTATTATGACAGACCTGCATGGGCCACTACTAAAAATATGTCACTACCCACTCCCGAATAATCGGACACGAGTCGAACACGCCCAGCCTTCGTCGTTAAACACGACAAAGTAAGCTGTACCAAGCTAGGGAAATACTAACCAGAAAACATGAATGTGTACAATCATAGCATCTATAAGACGTTCCCAGAATGATCACCATAATCCACAAATCCATATATCATAAATGTACTATGAATTCTAAAACAATATCTAGGAGTAAAGCAAAACAGTTTAAACCTGAAGCCTCAAGCTAAGTCTCATCCTGTTCAGCTAATATCCCGTGCTCTGGCCCATAAAGTAGAACAATACCCTGCAAGTACACCTGCAACATATCCTAGTCAGGAGTGGAGCTAAGTATATCCAAGGAAATGAACATGAATATCATGGTTTGAACAAGAATACAGGAAATATATATAAGGTACGAGAAATGAGAACATGACATGAAACCTGAACATAAATACTGAAAAGTAAATATAGGAAACATGAAATGAGTCCGGAACATAAAATACCACATGAACTTGAAGTATGCAAAAAATTTAAAATACATCCAGAGTGTGTGATCGGCTTGGGTAGATTCAATGAACATGAAATGGTAAGTCTTTGGTCCCGCGTGCACGATACGGGGCCTAAGCTATTCACATGAATAGTAACACGGGTATGATCACACATCTGTAGTATTTTCCCTCCCAGATACAAGTAAACTCAAGAAACATGATACAAGAAAATTCTGTGATACATCGTATCAACAAGAAGATACGGGAATAATATACAAGACATGAAAAAATGGACAAGTCCGAGGAGTATACTTGCCTTGCTCAGGGTGATCAAGTGTGGGATAAAAAGCTGGGAATCCTCCTGTTTAATGATTTACAAGTTGATTAATTTCTAAATAATATACACTAGTTGCTAGCATCTTCTAATCAAGTTCAATTATCTTCATGATTTACTAGTTGTACCAAAATAAGCATGTTCCATACTATACTCAACTAAACTCTAAGGTTTAAACTAACATTCATCTCATACAATTACCTTTAATATTACATCATCACCCACTATTTAGCCAAGGTTACAGGTTAACACTTACCTCTCTAATACAATAACCTAAACTTTAGTAACAGAAAAATTGAAGCTAGCTAATATAGCTAAAATCAATGAGGCTTCATGGTAATACTAATCTAATCTGTTGACACATGCTTCAAATAAAGTTATGCATAAAGTTCAGGATACTGTCAACAAAGTATCCTTAACCAAAGCTTCTACAGGATGGTTAAAAGGTGAACCAATATGCTAAGCATCATACCATGCTCACTCACAAGGTTAGGTTAAACCTGAATAATTGCACATAAGAGAATGAAGAAGTACCAAACAAAAGACATTGATTGTAAGGAGGGCTGATGAGCTAAAATCTATAGCATCATAATTTACCTGCTATATCAAAGCTCAGGTAAAACTTCCACACAATTGGTTGGTGGAGAAACCTAACTTCAAATATCCCAATCTAACTAATTACTTCATAACTAACCTTCTGCATAATGTAATCTAGAAATCTCTTAATGCTATTGTGAAGAGTAACATCAATCAAACCAATTGTGATCTAGCAACCCTCGAACCCAACTAGTATTCTCGGTACTCTGATTCATCAAAATTCTGATAAACTTCAATACTGGTCAATAAGATAGGATAACTTATCTATCCCTAACCATGCTTGACGCAAAACAGGTACTCAACCTGGTTCCTTGAATTACTGATACTCCACGTTCTTAGGTTAACCTTGATTTCCCACAGGACTCTAAGTCTCAGTTTGCAGCATGTAAGCTTGTAACCTCAACAACCATACTTCTCTCTCCTACTTCAAAATAGGAAGCATATGCAAGACTTCCTTAGCAAAACCAACCACACAGACCAAAAGTCCAATGCTCCACACACACTTCAAATCAAAGCTGAACTATCACATACAATATATACCAGTCCCCTTCACAACCTTTCTCAAAGTATACACAGACAACCCTAGCCAACCCACACGCAACCAAACCACCTGAGTTATACTGCACTTAGCAACATGCTCCACAAAACCCAGTAATGTACAGACAAGCCAACTCCACATTAATACAAAGCTGGGATTCAAGCTTCAAAGTATAAATAACCAATCCAGAAATTAAGGATGAGATCCCAAAAATTTGACAACTGGATGTCAAAACTCATATGAAAGAATATACAATTTATTTGAAATCAAAATACTAAGAAAATAGCCACTGCTCTTCCCAGATTTGAACACTCAAAGAGGAAAATATAAAGAACATATTTATTAAGAACTTTACAACCAAATCAAAATCAAAACAATCAATAAAAGAGTTTGACAAGCCGATCCCAACTACGTCCTTCCCCACACATGAACCAAGGCCAAAATACCACCGCAGTTGGACACGTACGCGAACTGGACACGAACTCATGCACTTCCCATCAATGGTACAGTCCTGGTTACAAATTCACTTTTTTCTGACTCAGTCAATTTACTACCACTTGATAACCACACCACAGGTACCAGTCACGGATACAATCACCAACAGACACAAATTAAGGGTCAGATACCAGTCATCCTGTATCCCAGCCACCAACCCGTCCAAGATCCATTAATTCAAACTATGAATTAAATACTCGACATTCAAAATAATAGCATAGCACCTGAAGAAGAGTTCGCTCTGAACTGGGGCACCCACAGGACACAGACTCAACTCCTTGCATCCAGAATTGAGTAGAGACTCAAAAAGAATTGATCAAACGGAATCGATCTACCGCAGAAACAACATCCTATGATTTTATTATTGTTTGATGAAAATAAAGGAATATTGCCGATCGATCCGGCTGGAAAGGTTTCTTACACAATTTCTTTGAATATAAAGTGATTTATTAACAAGAGGATCGAAGGATCCGTTCGTTAGTCAAGAATTTGTTCTGGTAAGGATCTAGGTTTCTTACTGAAATTGGAGTTGAGCTAAGAATCTACGTCGATCCGCTTGCCTGAGATGAACTATGTGCCATCTTTGCCGATCGAAAGGAATCGTCGCCGGAAGAGGAGTCACGCAGCCGTACGCTGCCGAGGGAGAACGATGCCCAGTCGTCGGAGGAAGACCACCTCGCCGTTGTCGAAAAGAACAAGCGCCTGGTGTCGTCTGTCGCCGTTGGAGACTAGAGCTCAGTCACCGACGCCGAGATGAGGTCGATGTATCGTCGCTGGGAAGGGCTCGCCCCGTCGCTGCTATGGAGATGGCACCATCGCCGGCCGGCGTCGAGTGGTGGCCGCCGTCGTCGCCATGGCTCGGCTCTTCGGAAATTAGGGTTAGGATTTACTTTAAAATTTTGGGGAGGAAATTTATGGAAGGAGAGCTCAGCTCTTTAAGCTGAGAAGAAATAATACTTATCTCTCTCTCCTCTCTTCTCTTATTTATAAAAATAAACATGCAGCTTTGCAACTTAATCCCTCCACAATAGGCAAATATGCAGGAAGCCCCCTCTCCTTTTCACTAATTTAAGGGTTATTCAAAATCAGTTAGAAAAAAGTTTTAAAAGTGTACAAATGGTGGGAGCCACAATTAGTTAATTAGATAATGCAATAAAAGCTGTTAGAAACTGGTTACAAAGTTGTTAGAAACTTGGAGAGCACTCCAAAATAGTTGTTAGTCTTCTTCAATTCATAAATCGTTAATGTACCATATTTTATTCATAATAAAATAAAGGAACTATTATAAATTAGAAAATTTACTATTACTCTAAATAACCCAAATAATATTTCTAAAATATTAAAATACCAGAAAATACCCAACTTTAATAATTTTGGGTAAATGGGGTTACAGGGTATCTCGCCCCTTGGAAAAAGGCATGAGTAGCCTCCAATAAGTCGCTCTTTAAAATGTCCCAACAAGCTCTTAAGAAAACCCTATTTTAGCCATCCGGGCCCGGAGCACTGTGTTCATTTATGGACCAGACCACCGCGTTGACCTCCTCTGTCGATGGAGTAACCAACAGGGTCTCATTCTCGCTATCGCTGATGAGGGATGAGATAACGGACAGGAGTGTGACGTCTTTAACGACAGGCTCTTTAGTGAAAAGGTTTGAGTAGAAGTTCTTCGCGGCAGCCTGAATACCTTCCTGGTCGTCTACTGTGGCGCCATTTTTGTCGTGAATCCGGTGTATTTTTAATTTGTTTCTGCATCCTTTGACACAAGCATGAAAGAACCTAATATTCCAATCTCCGTCGATGTCCTAGGACAGTCTGGCTTTTTTTCTCCAGAATTCCGTTTCCACGATCAGCCTAGATTTGAGAAGCGCTTTGGCAAGGTTGAGCGAGGCACGAGCAGCCAGAGATCTGTCAATAGAAAATACGGACTCTGCACGGGTGATGTCATCCTCCGCCACCTTAATCGCCTGGAAGATGTCTCCAAAAGCCTGTTTGCTCCAAGGCACTAATGCCTTACGAGTGGCTTTAAATTTGGCTGCCATCCTAGCTAGAGGGTCAAGATCCAAGACTGAGTTCCAAGCGGAGGCCATGACGTTCTGGAATTGGGGGTGATGGCACAAGAAGTCAAGGAAACGGAATGGCTTTTGAGTGTTGGTGTGGTTGTTGCTGATCTTTATAAGAAGGGGGAGTGATCTGATTCGGTAGAATTCAGATGAGAGAGGTTAGTGACCAGGCCCATGTCAGACCAACTGTCGTTGATCATCGCCCGGTCCAAACGGAAGTATTGTCGCCGATGCCCCTCCTACTTGTTACACCAGGTGAATTCACTGCCGTAGAAGGGGATGGGGGTTAAGTTACCGTGGAAGATGAAGTTGTTGAAATCGTCCATCGCAGGCTGGGAGGGCGGGCGGCCTCCGAATTTCTCTTCTCTGCAGGACACCGTATTGAAATCTTCGATGCAGAGCCACGGGAGACCTTGGTAGGGTAATGCAACATCTAAGAGGTCTTCCTAAAGCAGTCTTCGCTCGGGTATGTCGCAGCTTCCATGAACAGCGGAGAGGATGGCGCGGGACTTGAGAGCCGAATGTTCGACCCAACAAGATAGAGCCTGAGGCGTATCTGTAACGCTACTAAATTTGAATTCTGTCGTGAAAAAATCTAAATGTCATTACAACCATTGATGGCATGAGGGAAACCTAACTTGAGTTGGGTCGCTTTGATTCTTCTTTGAGGAATTTTTGGTTCAATGATGATTAAGAGGTCAATTCGATGAGTTTTCTTGAGGCTGAGGATTCTATTCTGCGTCGGTTTGTTTCCAAGCCCTCTCACGTTCCAGAAGATGATGTTAAGCATTAGATGTTGTAGTGGAAAGGTGGTGATTAAGCTTCATGGTGGACCTTGTTGTCATACCCGCCTGTTGCTTTTGTTTGTTTTTGTTCTTCTTGGAGGATATTTTTTTGGTGGGTGTGGTGGTGGACCCGTCGACTCTAGAGGCATTGCTGGTTCCACCGGATTTGCTGCTACCATCAACATCTGTCGAGGAGGTGGTAGAATCATAATCAAATTCTTCCAGGGGCACAATGGATTTCCACGGAATAAGAAATCTGCTTTCTTGGCTTGCCAGAATTTGCCGTATAAGGTGGGATTGGAACTGGGTTGAACGGCCGCTTTGAGAGGGCATGGGTACCGAGGGGGCCCAGCATCTGAAGTCGGCTCAGATATGGGACGAGAAAGGTGAGCGTCGAGAGTCTGGGGTTCTGTAGGCTGCACAGGACGGCTCTCCGACTGAACCTCTCCAGGCTGATAAAGGCGGTAGGTGGGAAGATTGGGAGTTTGAGGGTTCACTGGAGGCGGAGGGATAATAAACTCACAAGAGTTGAAGGTTGAGGTGGGAGATGGCACGGTGGGAGCGATGTCAATGCCTGGTTGACGAGGGTGAGGGGGTTATGCGGCTCCAAAGAAAAATTGGGCTTAGGGGAAGCTGGCTGGACGTCTCCACCGGTAATGGACTTAGTGGGCTCACTTGAGTTATCGGGAGTACTGTCAGAAGTGATGCATGTGAGAAGTTCGAAAGAATTGTTGAGTAAGATGTCAGGTGGAACGAATGGGACGATAGTGAAGCTAATAATGACGGGTGGACGGGGACGTGGCGTCGGACCGTTAATTAGAAGGATTGGACTGGGAGGCGAAGTCTGGTAGACAGTGTTGGGGTTACGGTGAGCTGTCGGTGCGCGGAGGTTACGCGTGCTAGGCTTCTTTAGCTCGGGGTGGACACGGAAGCAGTGCTGCGTTGAATGACCACTCATCTAGCAGTGTTTACAAAATATGATGTTGTTTTCATAGACCAGCGGTTGACGGTGTGTTTGATCTCCGAGCTCGATCTCTATAAGTTTGGGAGGGTCATTCGCGAGGTCCAGCTCCACGCATATCTTCGCGTAGTTGTACTTGGAGAGGTTGCGGGTTTCATCTGCTATAGAAACCAGGGTCCCAAAGGAGCTGGCTATCCGTTTTAGGGCAGCTATGGGGAAACAGACCAGGGGAAGGTTGGGTAGGGTGATCCATGTGGATATGATTGTCGAGTCAATATTGGAGTTGAAGTTAGGGGACCATTTGACAATTTTGACGGCCTGTGTGTCCATTCTGGAAGTGCCTTTGGCCCGGACTATCGAATAGTTCGAGTCGGAAGAAAGGTGGAGGAACATGTGCTTTGGGTCAAGTGGAGCGACCCGGTAGGCTCCGGAGAGGCCGTACTTAGCAACCGTTTCCTTGACAATGATGATTTTTGGGCATCCAGATCCGAATTTTAGGACGAATGTCTTGGAGAAGGAGGAGGATAGGGAGGATATTTCCAAGGCAGCGAAGGGGATACGGATGGGGTAGCTGGCATTGGTGGTGGGAATTCTACGTCCGGAAGCTGAATCTCTACCACCGGAGGGGCTAAGTGTCTCCCACGGTCTGGCCGGAGGGCCTCGGCGTAAGATGGAGCGCGAGGGGGGGCCACCACGTTGGGGATGGCCGAGGGAGTAGGGTCTCCAAGTAGGACCTCTGCACAGGAATAGTCCGATGTGGAGGGGAGTCCGGAATGATGGAAGAGGTGTGCGCAGGGTCTGAAGGGGACGACATATGCTCTCTAGCGGAGGAGAAATAGAGGTGCGTCGCGGGGTTGGCTAGCAGATCAGTGGAGGCGGGGACGGGGGCACCATCGAAGCGGCGAGCCTTGGCTGCGGGCCCGTAGGAGCTACTCCAACAGAGGTAGGCACCGAAAGGGGGATGGATGACACTAGGGCGAGGCCCACGCCAAAAGGCGTGAGGCTGGAGGGAGGGCACGTGACTGACTGAGTAGCACCAAACGCCAGAGGGGCATTGAGTTGCGCAATACCAACAAGTCTAGGGATAGAAGCAGGGGTAGGGTAGCGTGCGCCAAGGGACACCTAGTCACGGGGAGCACCAAAGAGGGAGTGCAAGTCGTCTCGAATGTCGGGGGCAGAAGAAACCAGCATCGGACGCAGGTTGCGTCGGAGGAAAATACTACAGGGGGGCGCAATACAACGCGCACGCCAACGGGCGAGAGGGACCCTCTCCCAACGCCGGAAGTGCCAAGTAGGGGTGCATGAGCCCACGGGTTAACGCCAAGTGAGCTCCTGCCTCGCCAGGAGGAGAACGTGGGACGCAACCCATGGGTTGCGCCAGGGGGTCGGTGGCTGGCGCACTGTGGAGAATCCCGAGGGAGTTGGGGACGTCGTGGCTGTCGGTGGAAGAGTAAGTCATCGGTATGTCACGAGATGAGAGAGAGTCCCTTTGTTGTGAGTCTCAGAGAGAGGGAGAGAGTTTGGGAGAGTAGTTAGAAATTTTTTAGGGCCGGCTCTTTACTGTTTTGCTTTGATTGAAAGTTGAAACATTGAAATATTATAAAATTTTAAGTTTTTTTTAAAATAAACGAGTCGGTCGGATTGTCAAAGAAAGACGGTAGATAGTACTTTTCCAGCATGTATAATGTGGCCACAAGATCATTTTCAATATCGTTTAGCATATTCACATCCACCACTTTCTTACATATAGCATTGATGAAGAAGAAAACCCGAGTAATAGCAACTCTAACCGGCTTAGGCAAAACTGAAGGATTGCCATGGGTAGTAGTTGTTACATTAGTGCATGACAATCATTAGATTTGAGACCACAAAGCATCAAATCTTGCAATAAGACAAGATTTCTGATATTAGAAGAGTAACCTTCAGGAACCTTTATGTAGATTTATGCCATCGGCGGAAAGAGCCAGTCGAAGGTTTCTAGGTTCTTTCGCAAAATCTGGCTGCTTATGGTCAACTAGCTTCCATGACGAGGCATCTTTAGGGTGACGAAGTTTGCCGTCAGCTACTCTTTCAAAAGCATGTCAAGTTAAGTCCCTTGCTGTCTATGAGGATTGAAACATCTGTTTAAACTGGAGAATGAGAGTAAAATACCATAGAACTTTAGAACGTATTTTTTTATTCAGAGTTTAATGACAACCACCATTTGTCTTCTTCTATCTTGACGTTCTACAATTGGGACATTCAGATAAATCGTTATACTCTTTTTTATAAAGTATACAATCATTTGGGCATGCATGAAATCTTCTCATATTCTAAATCCAGGGTAGTCATTAACTTTTTAGCCCCGTACATTGATGAAGGTATTTCATTTTGTGCTGGTAACATATCATGAAGTGATTTCAACAACTCAAAAAAGCTATTGTCAAACCACCCGTATCTTTCTTTAATGTTATACAATCTCATCAAGCCCGATAGCTTTGTATACTTTGAACAACCAAGATAAATAGGCTTTTTGGCATCTTCAAGTAGAGATTTAAATGCCTTTGGGTCACCGAAAACATGTTCATATGCTGCATTAACCATTTCTGCAGCATTTGCACCATCTTCAAAGGAGCCACATTTATAGTTAGGTATTTGTTTATCACTTGCTACATGTTGGGAAAGAAGCGCGGAAACCTTTACCCAAACCGGAGAGTACCTGCGATAGGACCGAGCAAACAACGCACGAACCCAAAAAACAAGCACACAAAAATAACCACGCAGACACAGAGAATTTTTGACATGGAAACTCTTGCGGAAAAAAACCACGGGACGATCGGAGTCCAACCCTGAGAAGCCTCCACTAATGGAATAGAAGAAATACACCCTCTACAAACTCCTCCCGATCCAAATCGGATCCCCACAACACTCAGAGATAAGAACAATGATTACAAGGCTACGAAGAGCGAGAACGACGAGTAGAGATTACCCGAACACGATCTCCTTCAAACAGCGACCTTCAATCCTCCGTCTTCTTCTCCGAAGTTGTAATGGCACTCTTGCCTCCTTCTCTCTCAAACTTGTGTTGTCCAATGCTATTATGCGATAATAAATTAGGGTTGAGAAAACTCAATATATCTTCCTAATCCTGCAACCAACCTGGACCGTTGGATTAGATCCAATGATGAAAACTCATCCTGAAATCCGCTTCAGCCCCCCCGACACACAGAGTTCGGCCAGAACTCTGTGTGGGGCAACCAGCACTGGATGGCCAAACCCTGGAACGGCCAGACCGAGTTCGGCCAGAACTCGGCCTGGGATCGAGTTCGGCCCGAACTCGGCAGACTTGGTCCAGAACCCCCTTTGGGGCAGCAGCAGCAGTAACAACTACTCCCGAGCTTCTTCGACATCGGACGGCGCTCGTCGCACTCCGGGATCTTCTCCACATAGGTTGGGAACCCACCCACTCCAACAAATCTCCCCCTTCACAACTATGGGGAGGACGTCATCATCCCGACGACCTGCCTGCAGTACTCAAACTTCCCCCTTGGTAGAATCTTCGTGAACATATCAGCTCCGTTGTCATCTGTATGCACCTTCTCAAGCTCCGCGTCCTTCTTCTCAACCACATCCTGTATCCAATGATATCGAGTCTCGATGTGCTTGGACCGGCTATGAAACGTCTGATTCTTCACAAGATGGATAGCACTCTGACTGTCGCAAAGCAAAGTATACTGCTCTTGCTTCAGTCCTATTTCCTGCAACAGCTTCTTCATCCACAACAGCTCCTTGCAAGCCTCCGTCGCCGCAATGTATTCCGCCTCCGTCGTCGACAAGGCAACACACTTCTGCAACCGCGACTGCCACGATACTGCTCCTTCCGCAAACATCATCACGTAGCCTGAAGTCGATCGCCTCGTGTCTACATCTCCAGCCATATCAGCGTCGGTATACCCAACCAGCTTCGGCTCGTCACCACCAAAGGAAAGTCTCCAACCAGCAGTGCCCTGAAGATATCGTAGAATCCACTTGACCGCACTCCAGTGTACCCTTCCAGGATTCGAAAGATACCTGCTAACCGTACCAACTGCATGAGCAATATCTGGCCTCGTACACACCATGGCATACATAAGGCTTCCCACAGCTGAGGCATATGGAACCCGCTCCATATCTTCCTTTTCGTCCTCGGTAGATGGACATTGCTCCTCAGTGAACTTAAAGTGAGCCGCGAGGGGGGAACTCACTTTCTTCGATCCGTCCATCCCGAAACGCTGAAGTACCCGGTGAATGTACTTCTTTTGGGACAAGTGTAACAGCTTAGACTCTCTCTCTCGGCTGATCTCCATCCCAAGAATAGTCTTCGCTGCGTCCAAATCCTTCATAGAGAAGGCCGCGCCCAGTTGGCGCTTCAACTCCGCTATCCTAGTGGCATTCCGACCCACTAATAGCATATCATCAACATAGAGCAATAAGATGATAAAATCATCATCGGCAAAATACCTCACAAATGTACAATGGTCCGACGTCGTCCGTGCATAACCATGCTCTCCCATAAACGACTCGAACTTTCTGTACCACTGCCTCGGAGCCTGCTTCAGACCATACAAGCTCTTCCTCAACCGGCAAACCAAATGTGACTTGCCCTTCTCACAGAATCCCTCCGGCTGCTCCATGTACAACTCCTCCTCAAGATCACCGTAGAGGAATGCCGTCTTCATGTCCATCTGCTCGACCTCCAAGTCAAAACTGGCTGCTAATGCTAGCACCACCCGAATAGACGAATGCTTGACGATAGGCGAAAAAATTTCATCATAATCCACGCCTTTCCGCTGACCGTAGCCCTTGACTACCAGCCTCGCTTTGTATCGAGGGCGAGTAGCATCATCCGTCTGCTTCACTTTGAACACCCATCGATTCTTCAAAGCCTTCTTGCCCATTGGCAACCGCACCAGATCATAAGTAGAATTGGTGTGCAAGGAACTCATCTCCTCCTGTATAGCCACCATCCACTCCTGCCTGTGTTCGTCTTCCATAGCCTCTGCAAAACTTTCGGGCTCTCCCCCGTCAGTCAATAGCACATACTCATCCGGCGATTATCTCGTAGATGGTCGACGATCCCTGTTGCTCCTTCTCAGTGGAGCCACTGGTGCTGGCTGTATACCGACAGCCTCCTCCCCTTCAGGAACTGCCTCTCCGGTATGCTCATCCTCCTGAGGGACACCCTGACCACCATCAGCAGGCTGATGATCAAGGTTGGGAGCAACTCTATGTACCGGCTCCCCCATAACTGGATCCTCTGCGATGTCCTCTGGAAACTGCTCGAAGCGAAATGACTCTAACTCAGGCAATTCCTCAGCCTCAGAAGGCGTCTCGGAATCCTGAGTATTGGTCATGGTCTGATCCTTGACGAACACCACATCCCTGCTTCTGTAGAGCTTTCCTTCCACTGGGTCGTAGAGTCTATAGCCAAACTCATCCCGACCGTAGCCGACAAAGACGCATCGCCTCGTCTTCGGCTCAAGTTTGGTCCTCTCGTCCTTCGGTACATGCACGAAGGCCTTACATCCAAACGCCCGCAGGTGACTGTATGACGGCTCCTTGCCGTACCATACTTTGTCAGGCACATCACCCTGCAAAGAAGCACTAGGAGACAAATTAATAATATAAGCAGCTGTGAGAAGAGCCTCACCCCAATAACTGCCCGACAAGTTTGCTTCTGACAGCAACCACCGTACCCTCTCCATCAGTGTCCTGTTCATGCGCTCCGCTACACCATTGAGCTGAGGTATCTTTGGCGGAGTCTTCTGGTGTCGTATCCCTTGCTCTCTGTAATACGCATCAAAGGGACCGATGTATTTGCCGCCATTGTCGGACCGAACACACAACAACTTCTTGCCCGTCTCCCTTTCAACGGAGGCCTGAAACTCCTTGAAAGTAGGCAGCACCTGATCCTTGGTCTTTAAGGCATAGACCCAAACCTTCTTGGAACAGTCATCAATAAAAGTCACAAAGTAAAAAGCACCACCAAGAGATTTTACCTTCATAGGACCGCAGACATCCGAGTGAATCAACTCGAGCAACGCCGGCTTCCTCGAACTTGGGTAACTTTGGAAAGACACCCTATTTTGCTTTCCAGCCAAACAGTGTGTGCATTTCTCCTACTTTGTAGACTTGAGCCCCGGAATCACTTTCCTGTTCACCAAGTAGCTCATCCCCTTCTCGCTGATATGGCCGAGCCGCCTGTGCCACAACTCTGTAGACGCATCACTGACTGCGTTCACCTCCTGTGCCCCCTCTGCGCTCCCCTCCATTTAGTAGAGACCGGACTTCTTGCTTCCTCTGGCAATCACCATCGAACCTCTGGAAAGCTTCCACTGACTGTTCCCGAAGAGACTGAAGAATCCCTCGTCATCCAACCTTCCAACCGACACCAGGTTGAAACGGATATCAGGGACATGACGAACATCCTTGAGAACAAGAACCGCACCCGTCTTCGTTCTCAAATGCACATCTCCAACGGCAACCGCCTTCGACACATCTCCGTTGCCCATCTTCAACACGCCACAGTCGCCTGTCGTGTAAGTGGCAAACAGTGCCCTATTGTGAGATACATGTGCTGAAGCCCCTGAGTCCACCAGCCAAGAATTGTCATCGCAGGCGAGGTTAGTAATGACCTCATCACCTACGACGATCACATCGCCTCCATGCATCGAGGCCGCCGCTGTAGTGTTCTCTTCTTGCTTTCCCTTGTCGCCCTTCTTCTCTCTCTTCCAAGCGAAACAATTCCGCTTGATATGGCCCTTCTTACCGCAATGATAACACTCTGAGTCCTCGTATCGACCCTTGGACTTCCCCCTGCTCTTGTCTCTGCCACCACCTGGACCCCTGCTTTTGCCCCTTCCGCGGCTCTCTGAAACAAGTACCTCTGAGTGGTGGGATGTGGATGAAGTGCCCTGAGAACGTCTCCGCATCTCTTCATTCAATACCCCGCTCTTGGCAAACTCCAGACTGACCATGCCCTCTAGAGCAGAAGCGATCATAGATACTCGTACGGTCTCCCACGAGTCTGGCAAGGTACACAGCAGCCACAGTCCCTGAACTTCGTCGTCGAACTTGACTCCCATAGAAGATAGCTGGTCAACCATGCCCTGGAACTCACTCAAGTAATCCGAAATAGACGCCCCATCCTTGTACCACAGACCCATCATCGTTCGGATCAGGAACAACTTGTTTACTCCAGTCTTCTTCGCATACAAGGATTCCAGCTTATCCCACAACGTCTTCGCGTGCTCAATATTGGCAACGTAATTGTACACGTTCTCATCAACAAACTACCGTATGTACCCACACACCTGTATGTGCTCGAACGTCCAGTCCTCCTCGGATTTATCACTGGGCCTCTCGGATGCAAACACGGGTAGATGCAGCTTCTTGACAAATAGCAAATCCTTCATCTTGCTCCGCCAATAATGATAGTTTATGCCATTAAGGTTCACCATACGCACCATCTTTGCGTCTATCTCTCCTCTCTGGTTCCTCTGTCAACTCCTGACACCCTTTGAACCCAAAGCTCTGATACCACTCTGTTGGGAAAGAAGCGCGGAAACCTTTCCCCAAACCGGAGAGTACCTGCGAGAGGACCGAGCAAACAACGCACGAACCCAAAAAACAAGCACACAAAAACAACCACGCAGACACAGAGAATTTTTGACGTGGAAACCCTTGCGAGAAAAAACCACGGGACGATCGGAGTCCAACCCTGAGAAGCCTCCACTAATGGAATAGAAGAAATACACCCTCTACAAACTCCTCCCGATCCAAATCGGATCCCCACAACACTCAGAGATAAGAACAATGATTACAAGGCTACGAAGAGCGAGAACGACGAGTAGAGATTACCCGAACACGATCTCCTTCGAACAGCGACCTTCAATCCTCCGTCTTCTTCTCCGAAGTTGTAATGGCACTCTTGCCTCCTTCTCTCTCAAACTTGTGTTGTCCAATGCTATTATGCGATAATAAATTAGGGTTGAGAAAACTCAATATATCTCCCTAATCCCGCAACCAACCTGGACCGTTGGATTAGATCCAATGATGAAAACTCATCCTGAAATCCGCTTCAGCCCCCCCGACACACAGAGTTCGGCCAGAACTCTGTGTGGGGCAACCAGCACTGGATGGCCAAACCCTGGAACGGCCAGACCGAGTTCGGCCAGAACTCGGCCTGGGACCGAGTTCGGCCCGAACTCGGCAGACTTGGTCCAGAACCCCCTTTGGGGCAGCAGCAGCAGTAACAACTACTCCCGAGCTTCTCCGACATCGGACGGCGCTCGTCGCACTCCGGGATCTTCTCCACATAGGTTAGGAACCCCACCCACTCCAACAGTACAATGCCTGTCGATCCTCTGCTAAGGTGTTCCTCACCATGCCAAACCCATATTGTACAACTTCAATCGATACCCCTACTAAACAAGTATTTTCTTACATCCCCTAGCTTTGGAATATCAAATTTTTATATTTTTCGCATGGACATCGAATAGAAATAGGATTATTCAAATAGAGTTTTACAAACTTAAGAATCTCTTCTACTCCTTCCTCATATTCACTGCACATTCTATCCTTCGACATCCACGACTTAGACATGGTTGCCTTATCTGATGTTCCACGTATATCAATAAAAAAATTCTACTATAGCAGATTATATAACCAGGTTATAAATCTACCTGAGCAGCAACGTTAGATGACCATAATCCCGACCTCAAACTGGGTGCTCCTTTCTTTCCTGTAATAAGAATGAGGCAGCAGATTAGTATAGTGGTCTAGGAAACTATAGCAGATCAATTTCAGTTCTATGAATAAAAAAATCCTAGGACACGAGACAGTTGAGTATGCCAATAAAACCAACAAATTAAAAAAAATCCTCCAATATGACACAGTTTCGGTTCTATCAATAAAAATAAAACCCACATCATATGGCAAAATTGACCTAATTTTTTTGTACTGATTCTCAAATAGGATACGACACAGTTAAGTGTGCCAAATTGACCCACAAAAAACCCTACCCATTCTCAAGTAGGACATGACACAGTTTAGTATGCCAATAAAACCAACAAAAACCCTATTGATTCAAATAGGACATGACACAGTTGTCAGACACACAAAAAATACTCTCAATAAAATCTAAAAAACCCACTGTCAATAAAATCCTTATTTGCCACACACAAGGAACCCTACTCTCAATAAAATCCACAATAAACCCTGCAGACAAAAAATCCTACTCTCAATAAAATCCACAAAAACCCTAACTTCAACTTTCATTACCATACAGTCGAATTGCAGAGAGAAAATATAGAATAGAATTGCATATTACCATATGGTGAAGTTGTCACCGATGATAGGGTTTTGGAAAGGGTTTTAAGGAGTGGAGGGAGAGTGTCTTATGAGAGGAACGAGAAAGGACTTGAGGAGAAGAGGGGTTTTTTGAGAAGAACAGAAGGAGAAGAAGGGTTTTCACAGAGGAGAAAAAAATTTCAAAGAGATGCAGGCTCTTGAACAGTGTCGCTACTATTTTCTTAATATATCAAAACCTTCACTAACCCAAAAATTTTGAAAATTTTACGATAGTGGCAGCTAAAATAGTCGCGAGAATCCTCCCGGACTTTAGTTGGTGGCTTTAACCTAACTGTCAAGGAAAAGAGGTATATTTTATGACGGTTCCCCGAAACCCGTCAACTAAAGGGGTACAATATTTTAAACTTAACATAAAATAGGAGTTTACTTGACACAAGGCCTAAATCGTCAAGTAAAATACCTTAGTTGACGGGTTTTACCGACCGTTAATAAAAAGACCATCACCAAAAGTCATTTTTCTTGTAGTGCCATTTACCCATTACCTTACCTACCCATTCCATATTCACATATCACATAGGTATACCATACCAATATGCATATACATATCCTTGTCAATACCCTTCCATATATACCTTACCCTTCCTTACCATATCCTACCTTATATCCTCTTACCTATCCACATTACACTATTACCTTAGCTATGAACTCACTTACCTTAACCAATAACCTTACCCATATACCTATATGAATACTATACTTATTCCCTATATACATACATATGCCTACATGTACCCTATCCATAATCATATAGATATTCCTACTAGGATATCTAAGCCTATACTTTCACTTTACCAAGACCGCTACCCTTTACCCATATCTATATGCCAATTATTGATACTTTATATATGTCCAATATCCAAATACTATATATATTTACATATATACTTATATCCTTATGTACCCACATACCTTGGTATGCCAAGTATCCATATACCCATATACCCATGTCCATACCATATCCCTAAACATATAGGATATACTTATGTAGCTATATGCTATACGTAAGAAATTACATATACATATATCATATAATATATATATAATATTAGTATCTGTAACGCCCCAGTCTCAAAAATACGTAGGACTAGGTACGTAACATGTCAGTTGTATAATAAATACACGTAAGTTGTAAATACAATATAATCATGGCTAACTAATCTCATCCACAAAATAAATGAATAAAGATTTTCATCAATTATTTATGATAGTCACAAGCTGGTGGATGGAGATAAATCTACTACCTATATGAAACTAGAAAGAAGAAAATAGCAAAAATGTATAATACAAGCGACGAGCACGATCCAAGAGCATGTCCTCTTCGATATGAAGGAGAAGACCACAATCTTGTCTCGAACACCTGCGAAAGGTCAAAAAAACACACACACTTGGAGGGATCACCAAGTCCTCAGAGGGACGTATACAAAAAAACATGGCATAATATTGAATATAAACTGATCAACAATAAGTATAAGTCAAATGGATCATAAGATGGTCCAATACTCCACCTTTGAATTAGCATACCATTCCCCCAACCAAACAAGGATAGGAGACGGCATCCTAATCCATGATGAAGTATCTATCCATGACATAAATCCGATGTAGTATTGGGACCACAATAAGGTTCAGTATTTTATTATCGAAGTAGTAAACCATACTAGGACAAGGTGTAGCACACTAGTTCACGGACAAGGGGTAGCACACTAGTTCACGACAAAATATTGTTCTAAGTCACGATTAGGTATAAGTACACAAACCAAAAGTACATATACCTAATGAATAAGGTAGTCTAACTAGTCTATGTGAATGCAATTTAAGAACAAACCTCCAACGTATGGACTCTCTGGCTAAAATAAGATCGACATAGTCCAATTTGGGCACTAGGGGCCAAAGCGCATAACATTCAGAGAAGCAACAACGGCCATCAGTAACAGTAAGAGCAACGCTTCGCAGAATGCCAGTGGCCGTCAGTAGCAGTAAAAGGGGTCATCAACCAGCATCTCTAATGGAGCGTACGATCACAAAAGGTAATATGCATGGTAGCCCATTACGCTAAGGAAATATCCTCCCTATCCTATCTCTATCTATGTTGTATTTATAACACATATTACCTCTATTTACTGCTAAGTCAAACTAATCATGCAAATACTATTAACAGTTAATCCTATCGTACAACTATACATACCGATCATAAGCCAAATACACAATTCTGAGATCTATATGTAACTCGTGACTTCGTGGCAGAAATTTGTCAAGGCCTATGAATGTAACACAATAAAAGGGTGGTCTCTTAAATCTAGGTTTAATGTGCATAAAAATAATTAGTTAGCAAGAAATAGAACTAGACAGTAGAATTACATTTAAATATGACTATGTAGCACAATTTATTTTACAGAAAAAAATAATAAACAAATGCATATAATAAGTGAGCTAGAGTAAATAAACAGAAAATGACAAGGTATCTTGCCTGGTGTGGCGCCTGGTGTAGTACGATAATCATGATGGCACAAAATTGACTTTGGTGTTTAAACTTCATAAGATGGCCTCCAATGATGGCGCAAACTGTCTATCGAGTCTAGAATAGTCCAGTTAACTAAGGCTGACATAAGGAAGTCTAGAATTGGCAAGGGAATAGGAATAATAGGATCAGTCATGGACATGAATAATTAAATTGAAGAAGGAAAATACTTTTTTTAAAATATTATATATATATATATATATATATATATATATATATATATATATATATATATATATATATTTTATATATATATATATATATATATATATATATATATATATATATATATATATACTTGAATTACTAGTTAAAAGAATTTAGGTAAATACTTGTAAATATAGAAAAATCATTTTAGGGTTAACGCTATATTTAAAATATGGCTAGAAGTATTATAATAATATTTGTAGGCCAAAAACTACATTATAAATAAATAAACATAATATTGTAATATTTTAGGGTTTTGAAACTGAATTTGAAAATATAGGGCCAAGCCTAATAGAACATTTTTATTACGAGATATTTTGGAAAATTATTTAATACATATTTATTTAGAAATAATTATAATAATACCAATGATAACAATAATAATAAATTCATGACAATAACTACTAGTAATGCTAATACTAGTAAATTATAACCTATAGGCCTAAGGCCCATGACCTCAACCCATTAGGCCCAATACCCAATACAATAATTTGTAAACAAATAATCTAAAAATATTATTTTATATTTATTTGATAAAACAGTAATAACAATAATACTTATAATGATATATACCTAGTAATATACATATACTAAGTACTTTGACAGTGTATAGAAAACTAATAATAAAATATTAAAAACAAAAAAATAATTACATCCAGCAGTGGATAGTCCACTTCCCTAGGTTCATTGGGAAATTAAGAGGGAAAGAGAGAGAGAGAGAGACAGAGAGAGGAAAAAAAACTAGAGAGCAAGAAGATAGGGGGGAGAGGGAGATGTGCGAGAGGGGAAAAGAGTGAGAAAGGGAGATCGAGTGGTGGAAGGAGAAGTGAGCTCATCGGTGGAGACGATACGTCGGTGCTAATGTGGGGTGGCACTATGTGAGCTCGACGGCACGGCCACAGGTGGCTGGGGTCGACATGGCGAGGCGGCGAGGCTGCTGCAGTAGCGTGTATTCCCACAGGGAAGCAGTTCGGTTAGGGAATGATCGGCATCGAGACAAACGTGATGGAGGCTCACTCGGCCGCGAAGAAGACGGAGATGCAGCGAGGTAGGTGGTGCAAGATTGGGTTTTTGTGAGGGAGATGGTCGAAGCCAAGGGGAAAAGGAAGGGGTTCGGCCAGAAGGGAATACTGATAGTGGTCATGGTAAAGGAGAAGGCGTGGGTCGGCGGAGGGGAGTTCTAGCGGTGGTGAGGTGCTTAGAGACAGTGACGGTGGGGTGTAAAGGTGGTTTTGGCGACAGAGAGGGTGGTGTTGTTCTGCTGCGGTTGAGGTCGGTACGGTTGTCGTCACCAGTGACGGAAGATCACAACGGGAGTTGTGGATCTAGATGGCAGTTAGTAAGAAGATGGGGTGGTAACTAGGGATAAGCATACGGGTCTACGACCCGCGGTTCGGACCCGGCTTAAACCGTATATTGGTCAAACAGGGCATTTTGAAATGTTTATAAGTAAACGGGTCGAGGCGGGATAGGGCAGGATGGGGCGGGTAAAATTAACGGGGCGGGACGGATTGTATGTTAACAATAAACGGGGCCTATGGTCTATTTACCTCTACATCTTATTGTACAAGTTAGAATTTATGGACCCATTTTCTTGACGTGGATGTATCCTTTTGAAATGTGCATGAAACCTTTGAAGGGTTATGTGCGCAATCATAACCATCCCGAAGGATGCATTGTAGAATATTACACTGCAGAAGAAGCAATAGAATTTTGTAGTAACTATCTATCACATTTTGAGGCAATAGAAAATCCTCTTGTAAGGAAGGGCAATATTTATGATGAAAAACTTTTGCCTGGAGGTCGTCTCGTAGCAATTGATCGTGAAGAATAGCAATAAGCCCATTTATATGTTTTAGAGAACACAGATAAAATTGAACCTTATATTGAGTAAGCCTTTTTATCATAAAATTTTTGATTTTCAAATTCATTGTATGGAAATTTTTATGTTGTATAATAAGTTCTCATACTGACTTGACAGATATCATATGGAGTGGTTACACTTACAACATCCCCTTAAGTCTAAAAGTAGAAAGTGGTTGCAGGACAAACCCAATTAGACATTTATCTATTGGTTACAATGGAAGGTAGTTGTTGAAATAAAATTAATATATTTATACTCTTTCTTATTCAGAAGTTAAAGAATATTAATAATATTGAATTTGTACAGGTTGATGGTGCATTAAATGTGAAAGAAGACATTTCACAAACTATCAAGTGGCTAGCATAAGGGCCTAGCCACCATGTACTTAAAAGTTCTAGATATGTTATTAATGGTTGCCTCTGCGACACGAAGGATCATGACAATGTTCGAGTTAGCCAAATTGCTGGAGTTAGTCTTGTAGCTACAACAATGCAGATTACAAGTTCGAAAGATAAAAATTCTATAGTAGTGGACATGTGTTTCTATGAAGTCTATCAAAGAAATATGGGAGCTCGCTTATCATAGCTTTAACATTCAGCATTTAAGTGTGATTGGGTCGAGTAAGGGTTTTAAGGTTGATGAATTTGGTTTCACATTGGTGAACCTTAATGGAATTGGGTACAAATCAGATTATTTTATTTTAGTTTCCCAGGCTAGGCAAGTATTTTAAGTAAAAGACCACCTAGATCCTCAATAGTCTGTTATTTTGACTACTAGTCCAAAAGTTTATCTACACAAAAAAGATTATGCATACGTGGATAATTAGATAGAACATCATTCCTTTATTAATGCATCGTTGAATGATGTTTGTTAGATATTGGGGATGATGATTATAAAAGAGTGGGTTATGAAGGAGATTGGGTTGATTAGTAAATTTGTATTTGTGATTCTATAACTGAGAACTTTTCGACATTAATGAAGTCTGTTTTTTATCTTCATTTTTACTTATGCAATCTGTTTGATGCTTTGCACTTTTTACTTATGTAATATGTTTTGTGGTCAGATTAGTGTTCATTTGTAGTATATCTAACTTCTTCTCTTTTCTAAACAAGACTAACTCATTAGAAATGCAATTTATCACGACCCGCACCCGGAGTAAGGGCATGAGTGTGAGATAACGTCCTAGCCTACGCCGCAAAAATGGCGCAGAATGATGTCTAGGTCTACTATCTAACAACAGTTATAATATCAAAACCTGTCGAGAATGGTCAACTCCGAACGGAGGACAAGCAATGACAATATAATATACTTAATCATAAACTCTAAGAAAGACAGATAATACCGAAAGATAAAGACAACAAGATATGAAATTATCAACCAGAATATCCGACACAGAAATAATACAAGTATAGAGTCAACAATCTCTAATACAAATACTAAAATAATAACAAGCCAAAATGTAATATAGAGACCAGATCCAGTACCAAACTAAACCAGCTAAGCTACTCTAAAGCCCCATCAACTGGAGCTAACCCTTGCTGAATTAGGGTCTCCAAATCTAAGTCAACTACGTCATGGGGAACGTAATAGGTAGGACACTCCTCCTCACCATAATCTGTAAAATTTTGTCAACATATCCAGTCAGGATGGAATGAGCACAATTAATCTCCAATAACAGTTCTAGTTAGACGATATTAAAAATATAGCAGTAAATAGAGAGAATATACAAAGTAAAGTAATGATTACATATATCATGGTATGTTATATCAAGACTGTAAATGAATGTAAGAGTAGGAGAACAGTGTATATCATATACAGGAATCAGGAACTGATATCTATGTGAGTTTAGCACTAGTTTCAACATGTGATCGGCTTTGGAACATGATACAAGATTTGTCCTGTTAATCATACGTGCGGTGGATGATTAACACTATTCAAGGTTCAAGGCTTGATACAAGGCGGGTATTGATCACACATCTACGCTAATACCCCCGCCCCTGACTAGTATAGTGGATCCAACCATGACACGTTATGACACATATTCTCTGAGAAGGTTACAAGCCTTCACAGGAATTGTGTCAACACAATGCACGGGAAACAAGGAGTCTTGCACAAGGTATACCATGGAGTACAAGGAATAATATTTCATGACGGGATCCAGACAAATACCAATCTGTATGAACAATGTGTCAAGAGAACCAAGATATCTACACTAAATACAAGAAACATGGACGATATCATAAAACAGAAATACTATCAGAGAATGTACTCGCCTGAGATCCGATAGAAATATGTCGATAGTGTAAACTGGCTCAAAGTGAAAGTCATAGACCTAAAAATGAGATATACATGAGTTAATTATGGTTTAACAGTGTAAGACATGATTTCTAGTGTAGGCTATGCAAATCTAGGTCAAACTAAGTCACACTTAGTCAAACTAAGTCAATCTAAGTCAAACAAGGTCAAACTAAGTTACACTGGGTCATACCAGATCATACAAAGTCAAACTAGATCAAACTAGGTCATGCTAAGTTATACTAAGTCAAACTAGGTCAAGACAAGTCAAATAAAGTCAAACTAGGTCAATTTAGGTCAAAGGTTGACTTACAATTGACTTTTGGTCAACTGTTCAACTCTGGTCAACTCGTAGTTCAATCTAGGTCCAACTGGATCAATGGTTGACCTACAGTTGACTTTTGGTCAACTGGTTAACTTTGGTTAACTCTGGTCAACTTCTAGTCCAATCTAGGTCCAACAGGGTCAATAGTTGACCTACAGTTGACTTTTGGTCAACTCTAGTCAACCCTAGTCCATTCTAGGCCAAATATTGACTTGTGGTTGACTTTTGGTTAAAAAGTCAACCTTGGGTCAAACGGGGTCAAAACTAGAATTAGTATCATATTCCTAACATTGACTTGCCAAGATACCATATATCTTGGTCAAGTCGGTATCCTAACACTAATACCTTGGTCAAATTCCAATACCTAAACTTAGGTAAACCCATTACTTTAATATCTAATCCCATACATAGGTATCTAGCTTAGTCTCTAGGTAACTCTTACCTTACCATGGTATCCCATTCCTTGAAGGTTTCCCAACCTATACCTTAACTAAGGTAAACCCATTACCGTGAAGGTAAATCCAATACCTTGATAAGGTAAACCAAAACTCTAAAATATCATATTAGTATCCTAAGATACCACTCTAGCCTCTAACTTCTAACCACTATCATCTTAGAAGCTAACATATGACAACTCTAACTAACTAGCTATCTTAATAACATATCCTAATGTCTAACTAAGAATACCTTATCTAACATATACTATATCCTAAGATACTAATGTACTACTCTAACCATAACCTTCAACCCATGGTACTAACATCTACCAACATATACATATATACACTAACATATCTAACTTATATAATATACCTTAACTCTAACATTGATTCTAAGATACTATATATATATATATATATATATATATATATATATATATATATATATATATATATATATATCCTAGTATCCTAACTTAACAACTTAACAATCTCTCCAACTTCTAGTTATCTTACTAACATATATCTCCTCTAACTTATCATATAATTATATGGAAATAACTCTAATTTCTAACCAAACTACACTCACACACACACTAACTATAACCTCACACACATGAACACACACAAGGAGGGAATGGGGATGCCTAGTGCAGCCCCATTGCTGCTACTGCTGCTGCTATTGGGCTCTGAAATGGGAACAATGGAAGCTCCTATAGCTGCTGCTAATGATATAAAATGGGGAGGGACAGCAGCTCCCTGCTGCTGCTGCTGTGACTATGTTGGCTGCTGCCAACAACAGCAGTAGTGCCTCTACCCTTTCACACTCTCTACTCTCTCTAACTATCATCCATCCATCTATGAATCTATCTATCTATCCTCCTATATATCTATCTAAATATCCATCTATATCACTATCTATCCATATAACATCTCACACTCTCACTCGCCCTCTCCTCTCCACATTCAAACACACACACACACACTTATATATATATATCCCTCAAGATACAAACACAACCACTCAAACACATAAACATTATCTCACATCTCCATCATACACAAAACCACCCCTCTCTATACCAACACAATATATATATAACCCACAATACAAAATCAGTCCAACATATAATAATGTACATAAAAATAACATGTAGAGACTCAAACTAGACATGCAGGCTAAACCACTTAGATTCAACCATGGGTATCCAAATAGAAACTAGTCTAACCATCCTAACCATGGTCAGTCTACCCTGTAACAAGTCTAAAACTGAAATTAAAAGCCAAATTAGCCTATTGGGCATAAAACCAAACACATGGTGTGCCTCTAATGGAAATCTCTCCATGGGGACATCAAAACTACTCCAACTTCCTAGAGAGGACTCAAATGAGCCTCTAAATGATTCCTAATGGTGATACATGCATGGGGTGGTCCTAATGAATGCAAATCTAACTTAAATGGAAGAGAAAGTGAAATAGAGATATGGTTATACATATCGGGAGTGGATTTCTAATGAAAACTCCAAAGGACACGAATCCGACACAGACACTTCTTCTAAATGGACACCCCTCCTTGCTCTTGGCTCCATCTTGCTTGTAGCTCCTTCTCCTTGCAAGGATGAGAGAGTTTGGTGGAGAAAAGAGAGGATTTGAGAGATGAATCAAAGGGATTTGTTCTCTAGATTAGGAAAAACCCAAAAAATGGAGATGGTGGCTACTTGGTGAAATAAAAGGAGATGGATCTCTTCCCTAGTATGGCCGGCCACTAAAGGCTCCTTGGGGCTAAGGTGAAATGACAAGGATGCCCTTAACAACTCCCCTTTGGCTAATTAAAATGAATGCAAGAGGTTGGGGTCAAAAAGGTCTAAGTTCTAATCTCCAAATGACTTGTCATGTGGGATTAGCCTAATCACACTAACCTATTGGGTCAAGTTTGTGGACCATGTCTAGCTAATCTTTGGGTTCCGACTAGAGGCTAAGCTACCCAGGTCTCTAAAAGAAATCAAAGCTAGGCGAAAATCAAACCCAACTAAACTATACCCCAAAATACAATATTAATAAATAAAAATCATAAAAAACATGGAAAAATAGAAAATAACAAAATTGCCCTCAATTTTGAAAACAGGTAGTTACAATCCTACCCCCTTAGAAAAATTTCATCTTCGAAATTCAAATTGGTTGTACTCTTCTCTAGGTCAAGCCTCCAACAAACAAATTCTGCTAAATTCTATCCAAAGTTATATAACATACAATTCTAGGAAATAGGAACAAACATACATGGCTTTAGTCTTTACACTAACATGTTATTGAAGTCTCCATTGGAGTTTTCTATTGATCTAACATGAACATCACATATGCAAGCTAAAGGTACTAAAAAAAGCAATCAACAATCAATATGTGAAAAAAACAGGAAAAAGAAAAGAACAAGACATTGTTGGCCCATTTGATCATATGGTCAACCTGATTTTAATAATTGATCAAACTCTGTCTGGATATACGAAGCTAGTCGGGACATCTCGGATTCTTGGACATGATCAAGAATGGCTATCCACTGAATTCAAGACCGAAGATCTGTTTGCCTACTCGAGTCTGTAATTCCTTATGCAATGTATTTTTTATTTTATTTGAGTCTAGGAATATGTTGTACACCGAGTCATACTGGCAAATAGGCTACCCTTAAATGAGTTCAAAATATTTTTAAAATGTCCTTTCAAAAAGGTTTACAAAAAGGTTTTCAAAAAGGTTTTCAAAAATTACCAAAAAGCTTTTTAAAACCCTAACTAAACCCTGACAGAACTCGGACTGAGTTCGGCCAGAGTTCGGCCAGAGTTTGGTTGGTGGCCATTGTGATTTTGAATCCTTGTTACTTGGTCCTCCTGTAGTTGCGAATTTGACCGAGATTTGCTCATAGAGTTCTGCCCGAATTCTGCCCGAATTCTGTCAGAAGTCTGCCTTTGGAACACCTATAAATAGAGAAGGATTTCGATCATTTCAACTCACTCATTCACTTTCAATCTTCTCTCTATCTAAAGCTTTCAGTCTTCCAAAAAGTTTTTCTAGAGCTTTCAATTTCAGATCCCAAGCCAATTACAATCCTCTAGTCGATTTGCCAGTGCGGTACGGTCTAGAAGTTTCTGAGAGATTGTAATCAGAAGGCTTGATTGAAGAATACCTCTTCACATTTGAAGTTGGACGAGTTCTTCGTATCAAAGCTCGTGTTGTAGAAGTTGCAAGGACTTCGTAAGAAAACTTGCGGTTTTTCCAATAGTGGATTCAACTTGTAGCAAGAGTTCTACCGACTGGATTAGTCCTCAATAGAGGGAAACCAGTATACATCGCTGTCTTTGCGTTTGCTCTCTTAACTTTGTCTTTATTTTATTTTAGTTGTGATTAATATTCTGTGATTGTGTTGCTAACATTTTTTTATTAACATTATTCCGCTGCCAACTCTATTCACCCCCCCCTCTAGAGTATTATGCTTTACTATTTCGTTCCTACAATTGGTATCAAAGCATAAATATTTAAATCAACAAGCTTTCTGATTCTACATGCAGATGAAATATGACCAATGAGGCCACAATAATGACATTTAAAAGATCTAACATTTTTTTGAGATAATACAGGATATGAATAATTTTACATTTTGATATTTTGAACAAGCTTAATGTTATATCATTAATAGTTGGTCAATTATCAAAATGGGGGAGATTGTTGGCCCATTTGGTCATATGGTCAACCTGATTTTAATAATTGATCAAACTCGGTCTGGATATACGAAGCTAGTCGGGACATCTCGAATTCTTGGACATGATCAAGAATGGCTATCCACTGAATTCAAGATCGAAGATCTGTTTGCCTACTCGAGTCTGTAATTCCTTATGCAATGTATTTTTCATTTTATTTGAGTCTAGGAATATGTTGTACATCGAGTCGTACTGGCAAATAGGCTACCCTTAAATGATTTCAAAATGTTTTTAAAATGTCCTTTCAAAAAGGTTTACAAAAAGGTTTTCAAAAAGGTTTTCAAAAATCACCAAAAAGCTTTTTAAAACCCTAACTAAACCCTGACAGAACTCGGACCGAGTTCGGCCAGAGTTCGGTTGGTGGCCGTTGTGATTTTGAATCCTTGTTACTTGGTCCTCCTGCAGTTGCGGATTTGACCGAGATTTGCTTATAGAGTTCTGCTCGAATTCTGCCCGAATTCTGTCAGAAGTCTGCCTTTGGAAAACCTATAAATAGAGAAGGATTTTGATCATTTCAACTCACTCATTCACTTTCAATCTTCTCTCTATCTAAAGCTTTCAGTCTTCCAAAGAGTTTTTCTAGAGCTTTCAATTTCAGATCCCAAGCCAATTACAATCCTCTAGTCGATTTGCCAGTGCGGTACGGTCTAGAAGTTTCTGAGAGATTGTAATCAGAAGGCTTGATTGAAGAATACCTCTTCACATTTGAAGTTGGACGAGTTCTTCGTATCAAAGCTCGCGTTATAGAAGTTGCAAGGACTTCGTAAGAAAACTTGCGATTTTTCTAATAGTGGATTCAACTGGTAGCAAGAGTTCTACCGACTGGATTAGTCCTCAACAGAGGGAAACCAGTATACATCGTTGTCTTTGCGTTTGCTCTCTTAACTCTGTCTTTACTTTATTTTAGTTGTGATTAATATTCTGTGATTGTGTTGCTAACATTTTTTAATTAGCATTATTCCGCTGCCAACTCTATTCACCCCCCCTCTAGAGTATTACGCTTTACTATTTCGTTCCTACAGACATAACCTCCTAGTCCCTCGCATGCGGTGTGGGTCCCTCGACCGCCATCGCAAAAGCCCTGCCCTAGCGGGGTATATCCTACTACTGGTGCGGGACGTGATACGGTACCACAGGTGGCCTAGCCTGTGCTCCCTATGCTGCACGACGATGGTTCGATGGACAATCCCTCAACTGATGCCCCTCGGCACCATAATATAGGCACACTCCCAATCGCCTCCTGTAAACTTTCCGGAGGTGACCGGGCTTCCTGCAGTAGTGGCAAAGAGGAGCCTATTATGCCGGTCCCAGCTGCTGCTAGGGCACATGCTGAACTGGTGTCCTAGCCAGAGCATGAATCTGCTGCGGGTGTTACGGGAAAGAATGATATTGGAGTTAAGGACGCTTAGCAGCCCCCGCGCTGCTAGTAGCCTCCGAAATAGATTACGGTCCCTCTTGGGCTTCAAGCCCCACTCTCTCTCCACCTTGCGAGCCTCCGTAAGAATCTCCACGTAAGTCGAGTAGAAAGAGGGGATAAGGATCTTGATATCCCAAATCAACCCCTTTCAAAAATGACTTGCCTCGATCTCCGGGTCGCGAACTATATATTCCGCATATCGGCCTAGCCGGCAGAATCCTGCAGCGCTTTCTTCCACAGACATGCTACCCTGCTGAAGGTTCTGAAACTGCCTCGCTAGGTCAATCATGTATGTAGGTAAAAAGAACTTCTCCTTGTAAACGTCCTTGAACTTGGCCCAGGTATGGCCCTCTCCAGCAAGAGCCGGCTCGTTCCTGAACCAAGCATGGGCGATATCTAACAGTTGCAGTCTATCCGCCTCGACCTTCAGGTCATCTGCGAGACGGAAAGCCCTTATCTGACGCTCGATATCCTCAAGCCAGTCATCAACATAGACGACGCCCTCAGTTTTACGAAAGTCCCGAGGCCCCAACTTCTTAAAGTCTTGGTTGTTGCCCGGCCTCGGCTTCGCTCCCTGTGCTGGAGCCCCTCGCTCCACGGATGCTAGAGCGAGCTGGTGCACATCCTCCATTCCCTGACGCATCCCGTCTGTTTGCCTCTGCTGAGCCTCAATCTAGAATCGCTGGGCCTCCATCATCTGCAGAAGGAAGGCAAATATCTACCCTATATCGGTAGGTAGTGGAGGCAGAGGAGGTAGATCCTCGACTACAGACGGAGTAGTCCGATGTGCAGGAGGAAGAACACCCACGACTGCTCCGGCCGCAGCGACCTCCAGGACAGTCCTCGCAACTGGTGGAGGAGCGCTCCTGAATGCTACTGCAGATGCACCGACTGCAGGAGAAGTGACTAACTCAGGTCCGCGAGATGTCGTGGACCTCTCAATATCCACAGGCTCCAAATACTGAGATTGAGGCATCACCATCTTGAAGACAGATTGAAAGAAAGAAGTCAATATGACACAAGATAGATCATATAAAAGGAGGACAATTAGAGTACAAATAATCATCATCAAGAAAGGACAGTTGTATAGAAGTAAATTAGAAGTTTTCTCATTATGATTGAGTATCCTTAGCCTATAGCCTATATCTTCTAAACCTATAGCAGGCTCGTAGCAGCACTCTAAGTCGAGCACCACTACGACATTGCACTAATTGCGACTTCTGACCTGCATTGGCCACTACTAAAAACGTGTCACGACCCGCACCCGGAGTAAGGGCACGAGTGCGAGACAACGACCCAGCCTATGCCACAGAAATGGCATAGAACGCTGTCTAGGTCTACTATCTAACAATATTTATAATGTCAAAACCTATCGAGAATGGTCAACTCCGAACGAAGGACAAACAATGACAATATAATATACTCAATTACAAACTCTAAGAAAGATAGATGATACCAAAAGATAAAGATAACAAAATATGAAATTATCAACCAGAATATTTGACACATAAATTACACAAGTCTAGAGTCAACAATCTCTAATATAAATACTAAAATAATAACAAGCCAAAATATAATCTAGAGACAAGGTCCAGTAACAAACTAAACTATCTAGGCTACTCTAAAGCCCCATCGGCTGGAGCTAACCCTTGCTAAACTAGGGTCTCCAAATCTAAGCCAACTACGTCATGGGGATTGTAGTATGTAGGACACTCCTCCTCGCCATAATCTATAAAATTTTGTCAACATATCCAGTCAGGATGGAACAAGCACAAATCTCCAATAACAGTTCTAGTTAGACGATATTAAAAATGTAGCAGTAAATAGAGAGAATATACAAGGTAAAGTAATGAGTAAATGAATCATGGTGAGGCATATCACGACTGTAAGTGAATATAAGAGCTAGAGAATAGTGTATATCATGTACAGGAATCATGAACTACTATCTATGTGAGTTTAGCACTAGTTTCAACATGTGATCGGCTTAGGAACATGATACAAGATTTGGCCTGGTTAGTTATACGTGAGGTGGATGATTAACACTTTTCAAGGTTCATGGCTTGAAACAAAGCAGGTATTGATCACACATCTACGCTAATACCCTTGCCCCTGACTAGTATAGTGGATCCAACAATGACACGTTATGACACGTATTCTCTGAGAAGGTTGCGAGCCTTCACAGGAATCATGTCTACACAATGCACGAGAAACAAGGAGTCTTACACAAGGTATACCATGGAGTAAAAGGAATAACATTTCATGACAGGATCCAGACAAATACCAATCCATGTGAACAATGTGTCAAGAGAACCAGGATATCTATACTAAATACAAGAAATATGGACGATATCATAAAACAGAAATACTATTAGAGAATCTACTCGCCTGAGATCCGATGGAGATATGTCGACAGTGTAATCTGGCTCAGAGTGAAAGTCACAGACCTAAAGATGAGATATACATGAGTTAATTATGGTTTAATAGTGTAAGACATGATTTCTAGTGCAGGCTATGCAAATCTAGGTCAAACTAAGTCAATCTAAGTCAAACAAGGTCAAACTAAGTTACAATAGGTTACACCAGGTCATACAAACTCAAACTAGATTAAACTAGGTCATGGCAAGTCAGACAAAGTTGAACTAGGTCAATCTAGGTCAAAGGTTGACTTACAATTGACTTTTGGTTAACTGGTCATCTCTGGTCAACTCCTAGTCCAATCTAGGTCCAACTGGATCAATGGTTGACCTACAGTTGACTTTTGGTCAACCGATCAACTTTGGTCAACTTCTAGTACAATCTAGGTCCAACTGGGTCAATGGTTGACCAATAGTTGACTTTTGGACAAATGGTCAACTCCGGTCAACCCGAGTCCATTCTAGGTCAAATGTTGACTTGTGGTTGACTTTTGGTTAAAAGTCAACATTGGGTCAAACGGGATCAAAACTAGACTAAGTATCCTATTCCTAACATTTACCTACCAAGATACCATATATCTTGGTCAAGTTGGCATCCTAACACTAATACCTTGGTCAAATTCCAATACCTTAACTTAGGTAAACCCATTACCTTAATATCTAATCCCATACATAGGTATCTAGCTTAGTCTCTAGGTAACTCTTACCTTACCATGGTATCCCATTCCTTGAAGGTTTTCCAACCTATACCTTAACTAAGGTAAGCCCATTACCTTGAAGGTAAATCCAATACTTTGATAAGGTAAACCAAAACTCTAAGATACCAAATTAGTATCCTAAGATATCACTCTAGCATCCAACTACTAACCACTATCTATCTTAGAAGCTAACATATGACAACTCTAACTAACTATCTATCTTAATAACATATCCTAATGTCTAACTAACAATACCTTATCTAACATATATCTATATCCTAAGATACAAACATACTACTCTAACCATAACCTTCAACCCATGATACTAAATCTACCAACATATACATATATACACTAACATATCTAACTTATATAATATACCTTAACTCTAACATAGATTCAAAGATACTACCTATATATATCCTAGTATCCCAACTTAATGACTTAATAATGTCTCCAACTTCTAGTTATCTTACTAACATATATCTCCTCTAACTTATCATATAATTATATAGAACTAACTCTAATTTCTAACCAAACTACATTCACACACACACACTAACTATAACCTCACACGCACACACACATGAACACACGCACAAGGAAGGAATAGGGCTGCCTAGTGCAGCCCTATTATTGCTACTGCTGCTGCTATTGGGCTCTGAAATGGGGTCAATGGCAGCTCCTATAGATGCTGCTGCTGATGTGAAATGGGGGGAACAACAGCTCCCTGCTGCTGTGGCTATGTTGGCTGTTACCAACCGCAGCAGTAGTCCCTCTCCCCCTTCACACTCTCTACTCTCTCTAGCCATCATTCATCCATCTATGAATCTATCTATCTATCTTCCTATATATCTATCTAAATATCCATCTATATCACTATCTACCATATAACATCTCACACTCCCACTCACCCTCTCCTCTCTAATCTCCTCTCCACATTCAAACACACACACACACACACACACACACACACTCATATACATATATATATATATATATATATATATATATATATATATATATATATATATAGAGAGAGAGAGAAAACTACCCCTTTTTATTCATTCAAGGCACAAAATGCCGAAGCCTTTATAAGTAAGCACAAAAAGCAGAAAACACCAAGGAGGGGGGAACCACTCTTCGTATCTAGCTTTGTTGCGGTTCTTCTATATAACCCACGTGGTGGTGGCTGTAACGATCTGGTGGAAATGAGACGCGTTGGCCCAGGTGGCCAGAAGATCGTTGAAGCGTCCACCAACCATAACCATGCTGCGACGATGGAAAAGGGCTGCCCAGACGCTGGCGGAGGATTCGCCATGGCGGAGAATGTGGTCAATCATTTCCGGCTGCTTCTCGGTGCAGCAATGACAAGCTGACACTAAGCTGTAACCAATGGTGGTGAGGATGTCGTTAGTGGGGAGTTTCTTACGGACCGATCTCCATATGAGAAACGACTATTTCTTTGGTATACATGGGTTCCAGAAAGGACTCAAGATAGGTGTGGGAGGCATGGTTCCACGAACGACCCTTCTGGCAGAAGCAATAGTGAAAGTGTCGTTAGGGGTCTCCGACCAAGAGAGGGCATCGATGATCGTGCCAATCTTCAGACCGAAGCTCCGTAGGGTGGTGGCGGCCTCCTTTCTGCTCCATTCCCAGGCTCTGAGCCAATTCCAGCCGTCAACGTTGTTCCACAATTCTCTGATCGTGCTGGTTATCGGGGCGGCTGGTAGACGAGGTATAAGGTTGGCTCTCATCCACCTCTCTAGAAATAGTGATGATTCTCCTGAACCCAGCTGTAGGCGAATCAATGGCTCGGCTAGGGTGCGACCGTGCAGAATACGGCACCAAGCCGCCGATGATCTGCTATTGTTGATGGCACTAGTCGGGTGGATGTGTTTAAAATATCTGGCCTTCATGAAGCGCGCCCAAAGGGACCGGCCGACACGAAGTTTCCACCATAGTTTCATGGAGAAGGCATCCACAATGTGGTGCAGTCGGAAGAATCCTAGGCCACCCTCATCGGTAGGTTTGGCCATAGAGCCCCAGCTGGCCCAATGATGTTTGTCATTGGAGTCATTGTGGTCCCAGAGGAAGGTGGCAAAGAGATTCTCAATATAGGTGAGGACCTTCTTTACGGAGGAACAAGTTGCTAGGGTATATATAGGGATGGATGATAGCACATGAGTAATCAGTACAATTTTGTCGTCTGGCGATAAGGTTGCGTTATGCCAACCTTCTAATCTTTTCCAAATTTTTCCAATAAGACCTTCGAAGATGCTCGCGCCCGATTTGTCGTAGACTAGCAGGCAACCTAGATAGGAAAAATGAGGGTATACGGCCGCAAAGGAGGTGATGTTGGTTAGAGTGGCGGTATGCTCCCTGTTGGCTTTGTGGTGGACATAAATGACCCTTTTTGTGGGGTTGACTCGTTGGCATGAACAGATAGCGTATCTTTGGAGCACGTTGTGGACAGCTTCCACGGACCCGACGTCTCCGGAGGAGAAGACAAGGATATCATCAGTGTAAGCTAGGTAAGTGATGATCGGACATCCGCTAGCTGTATAAAAATGCTTGAAGTGAGGGGTCCTCGGCAGCTTGTTTAGATTTCTGCTCAGAGCTTCCGCCGCTATGATGAAAATAGTAGATGAAAGTGGGTCCCCCTGTCTCACTCCCCGACTAGATTTGAAGAATCTGTCCGCTTGTCCGTTGATCATCGTGGAGAACCACGAGTTGTTGATCGATCGCCAAACAACACTGATCCACGATTTCGAGAATTCGAATGCTCTGAATACCCAGATCATGAACTGCCAGTCGAGCCTGTCGTAAGCCTTCTCCATGTCTAATTTGATAGTGATGTTCCCACCCGTGGAAGGTAATTTTATGCACGTAATCATTTCCTGTGCCAGCATAATGTTGTCTTGTATGTTTCTGCCCCAGAGGAAGCCGCTCTATTCTTTTGATATGATTTTGGAGAGAATGTTGGTCATGCGCGTGGCGATGATCTTGGAAATGATTTTGTTGATGAAGGTGCATAGACTGACGGGTCTAAAATCTCGAAAAGTCTCTGGATTGTCCTGCTTGGGAATGAGGATCAGATTAGCGCAAGAAATAGATCTAGGGTACCTGGCCCCTTGGAAAAAGGCGGTCGCCGCTTCGTGGATGTCAGTCTTGATGATGTCCCAGCACGTGCGAAAGAATACACCGTTGAATTCGTCCGAACCGGGGGCGCTGAGGGCGTCAAGTGTCCAGACCGCAGCTTTCACTTCCAGCTCTGATGGGGGGACTCCAATTAGGTGTTGTCCATGTCGTTGATAAGGAGGGGGATCTCCGAAAGGAAGGGTCTCTCGTGATGGTTCCTTTAGAGAACAGCTGCGAGTA
Organism: Iris pallida; assembly: GCA_029216955.1. NCBI lineage: Eukaryota > Viridiplantae > Streptophyta > Magnoliopsida > Asparagales > Iridaceae > Iris > Iris pallida. Next base: position 18,623 of record JANAVB010042381.1, on the reverse strand, counting down.
GAAGTTGGCCGCCGCCAGTTGGATACCTTGCTGGTCATTGATGATGTTCTCGTTGTTATCAGCGACCTGATGAATGTTTAGCTTCTGTCTGTGACCCTTGACGCAGGCGTGAAAGTAACTGGTGTTTTTGTCCCCGTCGATGACCCATTTAAGCCTGGCTTTCTGCTTCCAGAACTCGATTTCGACTTTTATGCGGAATTTGAGGATGGCTTTAGATAGATTCAGCGCCTTTCTGGTCGCTTGTGAATTGTCATTCAAAAAGAGGGCTTCGGCTCGGGTCACATCATCTTCAGCGGTCCGGACGGCTTGGAAAATGTCTCCAAAAGCCTGTTTGCTCCAGACGGTGAGGGCTTTTCTGATAGCCTTGAGTTTGTTGGCCACCCGGATGAAGGGGTCGGGGGAGTCAATCCTGGCCCACGCGGCCTCCACGATGCTCAAGAATTGAGGGTGGTGACACCAAAAGTCCAGGAAGGTAAAACTTTTCTTGATCTGGTTTAAGTTACGATTGATTTCGATGAAAAGGGGTCATGGTCGGATTCGGTTGCGTTGAGGTGAGCGAGGTTGGATGTGATACTCATGTCTTTCTACTGGGCATTGATGAGAGCGCGGTCCAGATGGGAGTATTATCTGCGATCGCCTTCCTGCATGTTACACCAGGTGAAGGCGCTGCCGGTGAACTGAAGGGGGGTTAAGTGAGCGTTGAAGATGAAGGAGTTGAAGTCTTGTATAGCCGCTGGTGGGGGAGGCATGCCCCCTTCTTCTCATCTCTACTGGTGACCGCGTTGAAGTTGCCTACACAAAGCCAAGGGGGATAGGAGGTGATGGCGATAGTGTCCAGAAGGTCCATCCAGAGCTGTTTGCGATCGATGATATCGCAGCTACCATGGACCGCAGATAATAAGGCACAATTCGGGAGGATAGGGTGCTCTACCCAACACGAAAGAGCTTGCGTCGTGTCGAGCACGATACTGATATTTACATCAGAGGAATAAAGGAGCCAAATGTCATGTCTGCCTGCGAGGGCGTGGTGAAAACCCAACTGCAGCTGTATCGATTTGAGTCTTTTGGGGGGGGGGATTTTGGGTTCTAAGATGACTAGGATGTCAATTTTGTGAATTCTCTTGAAGCAAATTAATCTTCTCAAGGTAGGTTTATTTGTAAGACCTCTAACATTCCAGGAAAGGATGTTAGGCATTATTCTTGTTGGGTTGTTGGTGTTTGGAGAGTTTCGTGGCCGACCTGGGAGATCCTCCAAAGTGAGAGGACGGGATGAAGGTTCCGGCGTCAATGGCTTGCTGATAGCTGATGACTTGTTCTGGGCCGATGATTGCCAGGTCTTCAGCGAGAATGGTTCGGGGTGAGAGGCTCTTCCGACTTTCGATGCCCTCCGTGTTGTTTGTGCTTGCCACGATTTTGTTGTGGTTAGATCTTTCTTCAATGCTCTGTGATCTGTTGGGATGAGGAATGTTTTCTTCTTGGTTGACCTGGATAGCAGTGTCAGAGGGTTGGAAGGTTCTCTCCCTGCCAGTGGTGACTGTGCAAGGGTTGTCATCTTCGGTGTGGGTGTTTTCTTTCGACGCCAAGACGTCGAACCTATTGTGGGTTTTGACGGTAGGGTTTTTTGGGGTTATAGGGGTACTTCCCTGCTCGACAATCTTGTTAGGTTGCTGGGTCGGCTATAGGCTGGCTTTGAATCTGATGTGCGAGTTCGGGTGTGGTAAGAGGGGTGATCTGACCTTGGTCTGACTTACGCTTGTGCACCTTCGGGGCCAGTGTCTATTTCAACTCTGGGTGGACTTTGTAACAATGTTTGATTCGATGTCCTCTTTTATTGCAGTGATTGTAATATATGATGGAGTTTTCATATAAGATTGGTTGCGTGTGGGCCTTACTACCAAGCTCGATGTTGATAGAGTTGGGGAGTTCTGTGGAGATGTCGAGTTCCAGGCATAATTTGGCATAATTGGCTCTGGTAAGGTTCTTAGTTTCCTCCGCTATGGCGACAAAGGTACTGAAGGCGTTGACAATCCTTTTCAGAGCTGCTGGTATGAAACATATCAGAGGTGGGTTGGGGAGGGTGACCCATGCGGTCACTATGGGTGAGTCCTCTTTGGGGTTGTGGTCCTAGGACCATCGAACAACTGTCATGACTTTAGAGTCAATTTTGCTTGAGCCCCGAGTCTGGACTAACTTTTGATCTGTCGCGAAGGATAAGTGGAGAAGGATGTTTTTGCAATCAAGTGGATCTACTCTGTAATCTGACGTAAGGCTCTATTTGGCAATTTCCTCCTGCACTCGAGCTAGCTTAGGACAACCCAAGGGGAACCGTAAAACAAACGTGGAGGAGAACCGCTCGTATAGCGATGCCAGGTTCGCGGATGAGAACGGAATCGATAGTGACTGCCTGTCCGCTGGGGTGGGATAGTCTATCTCGGGGAGAGGGACGTCTGGGAGGATGGGTTTTCTCTGCACAATTCGATCCAGGCATACTTTGTCAGCGTACAAGGTGGGGACAACCCAAGCATCTGAGGGGACTCCTTATAGGTTGGAGGTGCTTACAACTGAGGAAGGAAGAGGGTGCTGCTCCCCAGGAGGAGGCTAGTAGAGGGAGGCTGCCAAAGGGGATGCTGCCCATGGAGAAGGAGCTGGGCGCATAGAGGGGTGGGGAGGGAGGAGGGGGCGGCACATAGGAGGAGCAGGGGAAGCTATGCTATGCGTAGAGGGGCCACTGAGGGTGCGGCTGCGGGCGCATATGGGGAGGGTGCTGCTGTGGGCGCATAGGGGGAGGGCGCGGCTATGGGCGCAAAGGGGGAGGCTCGGTTGAGGAGAGTCGAAGGGAGGGGGCAGTGGTAGGCGCATAGATGGAGCCTCGGAGGGAGCGGAGAAGCTCGGAGCGAGGCTCGGGGTGTGGACGCATGCTGGAAGGTGCAAAGGAGGGTAGCGTTGCTGGGCACATACGCACGATGAGGCCCTCGGGAAAGCTCCCGAGGGGGACGCATGGCCGAGCGTAACGCATGGATGCATCTGCGCCCCAAGGGGGGTTAGGGCGCTAGAGCGGGAAGTGAGAGATTTTGAAATTTGAACTGTGAGCGGCGGGAAAGGGGATGGGGAGAGGACGGGAACGGTGGAAGGGACGTGGGATCGGTGGGAGGAGTAGGGGGCGGAGATGAGGCGGAGGGGGGAGTCAAAGGAGGGGCGGAGGGGGAAGGAAGATGGGATGGGGGTAGCTATCGCGGCCAGGACTGGGGTCTGCCAAGGCCGCGGCCACCGGGATGGAGGTGGCACTGGGAAGTGGAGGGGGTGGCGATGATACGAAGGGTGGGTGGGGCAGAGACAAGGCGGAGGGGGCAGGGGTGGAGGGAAGGCGGAGGGGGGTGGATCGGAGAAGAGGTGGAGGGGGGAGGAGGGGGCTGTCGCGACCAAGACAGGGGGGCCACTGTCGCGGCAGCCGGGCGGCCGAGGCCAATGAGGAGGAGCTGGGCGGTGGACCAAGGAGGAAATGCTGACGGCCGATCCCTGCGAGGGGAAGGAGGGGGAGGCTCGGACGGCAGAGACGCCGAGGAGAGAAGCGGGGGGGCCAGGAGGGGGAGTCGGGCCGGCTAGCGGCGAACGGCGATCCCCCGTGGGGACTCGCGGAGGGGGAAGCGGGAGGAAGAAGAAAGGAGGGAAAACATTATATATATATATATATATATATATATATATATATATTTGAACCAAAACTTTGTTGAATAATAGGCGCAAAATGCCGAAGCCTATACAAGTAAGTGCGCACAATGCGACAAGAGGAACAGAAAACTAACAGTATGACACGCGCAAAAAATAGAACCGAGTCTCAGCAACCTCCGACTGGTGAGGTGCAAGGAACCCGGAGAACTGCCTAAGTAAGGGCCACCCAAAAAGTGTTGGAGGCGTGCGAGCATAGCCTCCTGGCCTTGAGAATTTGTCTGATGACCTCTCTGAACAATTGAGGAGGGGGGAGTTGGCGACCTTCGTATCTAAATTTGTTCTTGTTCTTCCATAATACCCAAATACTAGTGGCAACGACGATCTGATGTCCGTGGGAGCAGCTCCAGCTAGCCAGGAGATCGTGGAAGCCCCCGGTCGGGAGGCTAGACTAAGTCTATTGTGAAGATTGTGCCAAATCTGAGTCGCCAACTCTCCTAAAAGAAGGACGTGCTTTGCCGATTTTGATGTGTGCTCTACGCAGCAGTGGCAGCTGGACGCGAGGCTAAATCCGATAGATATGATGTGATCGTCTGTCGGGAGCTTCCAACGAAGTGCATGCCAGATAAGGATAGAACATTGGATGGGTATGCAAGACTACCAAAACTTGGCACACATAGTAGTACGCCTCTGCCTCTGGCCACTATTCTGGCGGAAGCCAGCGTAAAAGTCCCGCCCGGGTTAGGGGACCATCTCCACGTGTCGGTCTTGTCAGTGACCCGAAGATTAGCAGCAAGAAGACCGTCGGCCGCCGGCTGACCAAGCCGGACTCTGACCCGCCCCTAACGCCATCCGGAACTGCCCTTCCAGAGGTCCCTAATAACGCACCCCTGCGGAGTTCTAACGTTGGGCTGAATGGTGTCGTCTCCTAACCACCGTTCCAGACAAGCCGATGAGCAACCGTCGCCCAACTAAAGACAGATTAAAGGTTCTACGATGTTGCGTCCCCGAATTATGCGATGCCACGATGCCGAAGATCTGTTATTGGTGGCTGCCTTTGCCAGATAGAAGAATCTGGAGTATCTGGCTCTCATGAACCTCGTCCATAACGAGCTCTCTATGCGCAACTTCCACCACAGCTTCATGGAGCAGGCGTCCATGATGTGGGCTAGTCTGCTGAATCCCAGACCTCCTTCTTCAGTGGGTTTGGCCATAGTATCCCAACCAGTCCAGTGGTGTTTGTCCTTGTCGTCGTAATGACCCCAGAAGAACTTGGCGAAGAGGGATTCAAGAGAGTGGAGGACCTTCTTGGGGGGAGCAGACAGCCAGGGTGTACAGTGGAATGGAAGAGAGAACGTGTTTGATGAGGATCATCTTGCCCCCCCTCCGGGGATAAAGTTGCGTTGTGTCATCCTGTGATCAGTTTACAGATTTTGTCAACAAGGTGCTCATATATACCCCAGTTAGACTTTCTGTACACCAACGGGAAACCCAAGTAAAAGAAGGATGGGTATGTCGTGCCGAACGAGGTTACGTTGGAGAGCAGGGCTGAGCGGGTTCTGTCAGCTTTGTGATGGGTATAGATGACGCTCTTGTTGTTGTTGACGTGCTGGCCGGAGCATGTGGTGTATCTCGCGATCGTACTAAAAACCACCTCGATCGATCTGCTGTCTCCGAAGAAGAAGATAAGGATGTCATCGACGTACGCCAGGTGAGTGATGAAAGGACGGCCAGTCGTGGTATGGAAGTGGTAGAAACCCGACATTCTGGACATGCTATTGAGGCTTCTGCTGAGAGCTTCTGCCACAATGATAAAAATAGTGGAAGAGAGGGGCGAGTCGGTACGCCCAGCCTTCATCGTTAGACACGACGAAGTAAGCTGTACCAAACTAAGAAAATTCTAACCAGAAAACATGAATGTGTACAATCACAGCATCTATAAGACGTTCCCAAAATGATCACCATAATCCACAAATCTATATATCATAAATGTACTATGAATTCTAAAACAATATCTAGGAGTAAAGCAAAATAGTCTAAACCTGAAGGTTAAACATGAATAATTGCACACAAGAGACTGAAGAAGTATTAAACAAAAGACATTTGATTGCAAGGAGGGCTGATGAGCTAAAATCTATTGCATCAGAATTTACCTGCTAAATCAAAGCTCAGGTAAAACTTCCACACAATTGGTTGGTGGAGAAACCAAACTTCAAATATCCCAATCTAACTAATTACTTCATAACTAACCTTCTGCATAATGTAATCTAGAAATCTCTTAATGCTATGAGTAACATCAATCAAACCAATTGTGATCTAGCAACCCTCGAACCCAACTAGTATTCTCGGTACTCTGATTCCTCAAATTTTTGATAAACTTCAATATAGGTCAATAAGATAGGATAACTTATCTATCCCTAACCATGCTTGATGCAAAACAGGTACTCAACCTGGTTCCTTGAATTACTGATACTCCACGTTCTTAGGTTAACCTTGATTTCCCACTGGACTCTAAGTCTCAGTTTGCAGCATGTAAGCTTGTAACCTCAACAACCATACTTCTCTCTCCTACTTCAAAATAGGAAGCATATGCAAGACTTCCTTAGCAAAATCAACCACACAGACCAAAAGTCCAATGCTCCACACATACTTCAAATCAAAGCTGAACTATCACATGCAATATATACCAGTCCTTTTCACAACCTTTCTCAAAGTATACACAGACAACCCTAGCCAACCCACACGCAACCAAACCACCTGATTTCACTTAGCAACATGCTCAACAAAATCCAGTAATGTACAGACAAGCCAACTCCATATTAATACAAAGCTGGGATTCAAGCTTCAAACTATAAATAACCAATCCAGAAATTAAGGATAAGATCCTAGAAAGTTGTGCGCAGGGTCTGAAGGGGACGACACATGCTCTCTAGCGGACGGGAAATAGAGGTACGTCGCGGGGTTGGCTAGCAGATCAGTGGAGGCGGGGGACGAGGGCACCATCGAAGCGGCGAGCCTTGGCTGCGGGCCCGCAGGAGCTACTCCAACAGAGGTAGGCGCCGAAAGGGGGATGGATGACACTAGGGCGAGGCCCGTGCCCAAAGGCGCGAGGCTGGAGGGAGGGCACGTGACTGACTGAGTAGCACCAAGCGCCAGAGGGGCGTTGAGTTGCGCAATGCCAACAAGTCTAGGGATAGAAGCAGGGGTGGGGTAGCGTGCGCCAAGGGACACCTAGTCACGGGGAGCACCAAAGAGGGAGCGCAAGTCGTCTCGAATGCCAGGGGGCAGAAGAAACCAGCATCGGACGTAGGTTGCGTCGGAGAAAAACACTACAGGGGGCGCAATACAACACGCACGCCAACGGGCGAGAGGGACCCTCTCCCAACGCCGGAAGTGCCAAGTGGGGGTGCATGAGCCCACGGGTTAATACCAAGTGAGCCCCTGCCTCGCCAGGAGGAGAACGTGGGACGCAACCCATGGGTTGCGCCAGAGGGTCGGTGGCTGGCGCACTGTGGAGAATCCCGAGGGAGTTGGCGCAAGAGAGGGGTTAGCACCAGGGGGTCGGCAGCAAGCGCACTGAAAGGAAGGTGGCACAGGAGGGGGTGGCGCAAGTGGGAGGCGCAGGTAGGGGGAGGCACAAGTGGGTGGCGCAGGTGGGGGGTGGCACAAGCGGGGGATGTATATATATATATATATATATATATATATATATATATATATATATATATATATTTCAAGACACAAACACAACCACTCAAACACATAAACATTATCTCACATCTCCATCATACACAAAACCACCCCTCTCTATACCAACACAATATATATATATATATATATATATATATATATATATATATATATATATATATATATATATATATATATATATATATATATATATAACCCACAATACAAAAATATAACCCACAATACAAAAATATATATATATATAACCCACAATACAAAATTAGTCCAAAATATAATAATATACATAAAAATAACATGTAGAGACTCAAACTAGACATGTAGGCTAAACCACTTAGATTCAACCATGGGTATCCAAATAGAAACTAGTCTGACCATCCTAACCATGGTCAATATACCCTCTAACAAGTCTAAAACTAAAATTAAAAGCCAAATTAGCCTATTGGGCATAAAACCAAACACATGGTGTGCCTCCAATGGAAATCTCTCCATGGGGACATCAAAACTACTCCAACTTCCTAGAGATGACTCAAATGAGCCTCTAAATGATTCCTAATGGTGATACATGCATGGGGGTGGTCCTAATGAATGCAAATCTAACTAAAATGGAAGAGAAAGTGAAATAGAGAGATGGTTATACCTATCGGAAGTGGATTCCCAATGAAAACTACGAATGACACAAATTCGACACGGACTCTTCTTCCAAATTAACACCCCTCCTTGCACTTGGCTCCACCTTGCTTGTAGCTCCTTCTCCTTGCAAGGATGAGAGAGTTTGGTGGAGAAAAGAGAGGATTTGAGAGATGAATCAAAGGGATTTGTTCTCTAGATTGGGAAGAACCCTAAAAATGGAGTTGGAGGCTACTTGGCGAAATGAAAAGAGATGGATCTCTTCCCTAGTGTGGCCGGCCACTAAAGGCTCCTTGGGGATAAAGTGAAATGACAAAGATGCCCCTAACAGCTCCCCTTTGGCTAATTAAAATGAATACAAGAGGTTTGGGTCAAAAAGGTCCAAGTTCTAATCTCCAAATGACTAAACTTGTCATGTGGGATTAGCCTAATCACACTAGCCTATTGGGTCAAGTTTGTGGTCTATGTCTAGCTAATTTTTGGGTCCCGACTAGAGTCTAAGTTACCCGGGTCTCTGTCCCAAGTCAAAACTAGACAAAAATCAAACCCGACTAAACTAAACCCCAAAATACAATATTAATAAATAAAAATTACCAAAAATATGGTAAAATGGAAAATGACAAAATTACCCTTAATTTTGAAAATAAGCAGTTACAAAATCTATTTTTACTTGTGTCAGACATCCCCAGTGTCTAATATGAGCAATTCTGTTGATGATAAAAAGAGAAAATCTAAAGAGGTATAAAGAACTTTAAAAACTACTTGGAAAGATATATTTAACTTCCTTGTTTCTGTTACCACGGGAGGAAGCTGGCCCCTCCAAAAGAGGAACAAGAGGGCCTACATAATGGAGAGAATAATTAAAAGGATAAGTGATAGAACGAGGAAGATTGTCTCTTTCAACGTGGCTGGACAGCCTACCGGAGAGGTCGGGACATAATGTGTTAGTCTGCTAGGGGTTGTTGCACGAAGTATGATACCAATCACTTATACTGATTAGCAAAGAGTGTAAGGACCCTAATTTTTGGAAATTATTTTTGTTTATTTATATGAACTGTATTTATTAGATTATATTTTTGAATTTTTATTATAACAATAGACGTACTTTTTTGTAGCTTTGATTTTTTGGAGCACGAGACAGGCCAATCTTTCGAAACATCCTTCATGAGTTTCGAAGTAGATAGGTTGACCTTCAATTTGGTATATCATGTTCCATCCAAATTTGTCCCCTGACATTCTTTTGACTTCACGCAATTTTGGGTCAATTTAGGCCTTTCGAACGATTATCGTAATTCTGGACTTAACTTCCAATGTTAGTTCGAGACTCGACTTAGATCAAAACTATTTGACCCAATATATGGTTTCGATCCATTTTGAGCCTACGACATATATGCCAAGGGTGTGCCACTCGATCGAGTTTTCATGTGTTATTTATTTACGAATAGCACAAGAGACTCATTATTTAACTTTTCGAGTTTGGTTTGACCAGAAAATATATTTGGACCCTAACCTAGCTAACCCCACTTGGTAGAGCCATGTTAGGTAGCCATGATCCATTAGAGTTATTTTAAATTTATTTTAGGCCAATAGGTTTAAATACAATTTTGTATATACATATGATTATAATTATAATTATAAAACCCCTCAAAATTAAAAGAATATTTAATTTAGTTAAATATATAATTTTGGATTTTTATTTATTTCTAATTAATTTTTCTCCTATTTTTATTATATAAAAGAGGCTATAGTCATGATTGAGTTTGAATGTGCAAGTTGACTAGAAAGTAGGGCATGCCTAGTGTAGTCGTGTGCTTTGACTAGCATACTAGCAATGTTAGGGATGTCATAGTTATATTTTAGCCTCTTGCATGTTAACAATTCAAATTGTGGCACAAGTAATATTTTTTTAATTAATTAGTTTATATAAGCCTTTATGACTTTTTAGGAGACCCGGTTGCACCAAACCTTCTAGAACTTCTTCCAAGCCAAATCCAAACCTATGTAGGCATGTTGGACATTAAAATATATTAATAAATATATATTTTATATATATTCTGATTTTTGGAATTATTTTGGCTCAAAGGATAGAAGGTTCTATATATGGATATATCTATTTAAGTCCTCATAGCCTAACTAATTAACTATCCAACCAACCCACTAACTAATCTAACCACCTAAACAAGGCCGACCAAGAGTAGCCCCATGCAATTTTCGTCCAAAAATCAGACCCTATATTGGCCGAACATGCCATGCATGGAAATACCCTCCTACATATGTAAACCCAACCCATTGGCCCATATATATATATATATATATATATATATATATATATATATATATATATATAAAAAAATAAAAAAAAAAAAATATATATATATATATATATATATATATATATCACTACAACAAATAGGGTCTACAATAGCAGTTTTTCTATAGCGTTCAAGTGTCCCCGCTATAGAATGTTATCAACAATAGCGTTATTTCTGCAGTGCTATAAAAATATCTATCTGTAGCATTTTTTGAATGTTGTAGAATCTATAACATTTATTATATTTGTATGTCAAAGCAGATCTCATGTTCGAATCCTAGAATAAGCACCGTAGGTTTTTATTTTACATGATAAATAAATAGATTAGCCACTACAAGAAATATCCATAAGGCAATGAACTTTTTAGCAGCGCAATATTTTTTATTGCTAATAAACCTTTTATGCAACAAATTTTTGTCGTTGCTAAACATAAATTTTAGTAACAACACCTTTTGTTGTTGCCATAACTCTGTTGTCACAGACTGAAAAGTGAATAGACAAGGATGATGCATTGCTAAATTATTTATATTTTTATGGGTGCGGCTATACACACCCCACTAGTTACTAAGCACACCCAAATTTTTAGTTGTTTTTCTATTCTACCCCTCCCCACTTAGCAAACCCCCCATTCTCCACTCCCGACCCCTCCCGACCGCCTCCCCCCGCTCCGCCTCCCCTCCTCCTCCTCCCGCCGACCCCTCCTCCTCCTCTTCCTTCCGCCGACCCCTCCTCCTCCTCCCCCTTCTCGACCCCTCCCGACCGCCTCCACCGGCCCCGCCTCCCCTCCCCCTCCTCCTCCCGCCGACCCCTCCTCCTCCCGTCTCTCCCTCCTCCGACAAGGACGAGGCCCCCGCGGAGGAGCAGGACGACCTCGGAGGCACGCATGTGGGAGTGGAGGGGACGAGGCCGCACGGGGCGAGGGAGAGGAGGGGTCGGCGGGAGGAGGAGGAGGAGGAGGAGGGGGGAGGAGGAGGAGGGGTCGGCTGGAGGAGGAGGAGGAGGAGGGGAGGCGGGGCCGGTGGAGGCGGTCGGGAGGGGGGAATGGGGGGTGTGCTAAGTGGAGGGGTAGAATAAGGAAAAAAAATTAGGATGTGCTTAGTAACTAGTGGGGTGTGTATAGCCGTACCCTATTTTTATAGCAACAAAATACAGCATTGTTAAAACATTAAACCAAAACAAAACTAAAATTTCAGTTTCCCTCTATAATTTTACATCCCTCCATTTGACAGATCTTCTTAATTCCCCTGGTGTTGCTAAATCACCACACCAAAAGAAAACCAAAATTTCAAACCAAAATTTCAATTTCCCTCTATAATTCACAGGTCTCCTTACTTCCCCTCCCGAATCATCTCTAGTCTCTCCTCATCTTCTCTCTCCTTATCACAATCCCGATCTTGGCCTCTGCCACCATCACCTTTACCGGCGCCACCACCACTCTCTCTCTCTCTCTCTACTATTGATACACCATCACCCTAAAAATCTAAACGAAAGTCCAAACAGACGAACCTTAACCGTAATTATGATCCTGCTCCAACGCTGACGAAAACGATGAAGAGTTCCTCTACAAGAATGATACCATAATACACGAGAAGGTCTTCCTTACCCTCTCCACCCTCCGTGAGTGCCGCTAGATCATCGCCGATAGTGAGGTTAGGGGTTCTTCTTCAAATCCTTTTTTTTTAGAGTTAGGGTTTTTGATTTAGGGAAATTTATTCATTTAGGGTTACCATTTTTTTCTTCCTCATGATGGCATAAATTTACTATATTATTTAACTTTCTGACCTCACGCAAAAATTGATGGGTTTTTATTTATACGAGAAGGTCTTCCTTACCCTCTCCACCCTCCGTGAGTGCCGCTAGATCATCGCCGATAGCGAGGTTAGGGTTTCTTCTTCAAATCCTTTTTTTTTCAGAGTTAGGGTTTTTGATTGGTGAAATTTATTCATTTAGGGTTACCATTTTTTTCTTCCTCATGATGGCATAAATTTACTCTATTATTTAACTTTCTGACCTCACGCAAAAATTGATGGTTTTTATTTATACAAATGTTACTCCCTGGAGTAAATCCAGGTTTGGTCTGCATCTCATGTCATGTAACTGGACAACTTGGGTTGAACACAAGTTTACCTACATAATTTTTATGTATGGGCGGTGACTATCAATAATTTTAGCTACATGAGATGAGGTCTTGCACCAATACATGAGGTATGTTCCATATACATTGTTAATCTGATCAAGGCACAATAACAATTAGGCTTAATTGCTACTTGATACCCTCAACTATTACGCTTTTTCAAGTTGATACCCTAAACTTTTTTTTGTAACAACTTGATACCCAGATAATTTTTTGGACAATAATGCCCTTACCCAAATTTTAAAACTACCACTCACCCCCCCCCCCTCTACTCCAGGCCACCCCCCCCTCTCACCTCCGCACCCCCCCTCCCCCCCCGCCCCGCCTCGCCTGCACCATCCCCCTCCGCTGCCCTCGCCTGCACCCCCCCCTCTGCTAGCTCCGGCGCGGCTCTGATGGCGCGAGCGGCGCTGGGCTCCCACGCCGCCGCCGCGTTCTCCCTCACCGTCGTCCGCTTCAACGGCTCCGGCGGCCCCGCGGCCTCCAGGAACCCCCGTGCCGGCTTCGTCCTCGCCACCCGCGCCGCCCTCCTCGGCCGGAGCTAGCAGGGGGGGGGTGGGGGGGCCGGAGTGGGGGAGGGGATGGAGGGAGGGAAAGGATAAGGGCATTTTGGGGTTTTTTAAAATGTTAGGTATTAAGTTGAAAAAAAAATAGTTGAGGTATCAATCTGTTACGAAAAAAGTTTAGGGTATCAACTTGAAAAAGTGTGATAGTTGAGGGTAGCAATTAGCAATTAAGCCTAACAATTATAAAGGGACCATTCACTAAATCATGCTCATATAACAAATATATAGGGATCATAATAAACCTCCATGAGCCACAATCATGCTCATATACATCTAACCTCATGATTTAGTGATTAGCCTCTTAATAAAGCGTTCCTATCTTTCACATGAAAATCCTCTTGTCGCAACATATTGGGATATTGAAATTTGACTCTATTTGTCATTTTAGTTGAACTTTGGTAGAATAAAGTAATATAGTTTGTTATTTAGTTTGAGACATAATATTATCATTTAATATTTGGTTTTTATCCAACATAGTAATCACCATTTGTATATGCTTAAAACCTGCTATGTGGATAGAAACTTAAGATGGTTAAGGCAAGTAAATGTTGATCTTCATGCAAGTTTGCGTTTTATCTTAAATCATTTGCAGTTCTAATCTAGTATAGTTTGTTTTAATTTAATCTTATGGATATCTGATAAGTTTAATAATACAGGTGTGGAACACAGATGATGTGGAGGATTTACAAATGCTAGTTGTAATATCGCGTTCACCGGCCAAAATGTTAGTAATTATCCTCATATAATTGGCCCTTACTCTTTTTTTTTCTTGATAATTGATTTTATATGAATACTAGTCTCTCATATGCTATTTTGCAATTGTATATTGTAGATGAACATATGTAGTTTGTGTCCCATTTCACCAGAATCTGAGTATTGAAGTGGTTCACAAAATTCCTGGTGTTTGTGTCCAGTGTCCTATTTCACAATAATCGAAGTATTGAACTGATTCACAAAATGCTTGGTGTTCCCCCACCCCTTCAACTTTATGAACTAGTTCACAAAATGCCTAGTGTTTGTGTCCCCTCTCACCATAATTAGAGTATTGAACTGACATCGAGCAAAACAAAAAAGGCCTACCGATTAATAACTCGAGAAAAAAGTGGAAGATATCTTGAGAGTGATATGACTGCTATCGACTACTGAAGTTGTCGTTTGGTTGGGCTCAACTATAAGAGAGACGATAGAGCCTACTAAATACAGAATTGGATCTGTGTTCTTGTTGATTACTTGACCATGAGTGAGGTAGCTTCACGAGGAAATCAAAAAGAGGAAGGTAAAGAGACGAGCGAACGATGGAATGTAGTGGTGCTATTTTGTTAATGGAAAGGTTAGTTATTGACAATTCCCTCCCTCTCTCACATTGGAAAGAAATAGGTCCATCTAACCTGTTACTAATACTGGGAATTGGGGTTACCAAGTATCTGGTGCCTTTTTTGCCAAATCCCTATTCTAATTTCAGCTCAATCGAAAAATATATAGTGCCTTGGTACATGTTCCATGGTCACTTACAGATCTAGTAATGAAACTGAGTAATGTGACCTTGGTACATATTTCTTGAAACTGTTTTTGTATATGATCATCTCATACATCTGACAGTGTCTTCTTTATTTTTGGGACACATGGCAAGCTGATAGAAATTCATTTCAGCTCAATCAAAAAAAAATTGTTGCCAAAATTCAAACATGTAAGAAATATATTTGGGCTTATTTTGTCTTTGCTAATTATTTTTTCTCTCAAATTGACATGGTAGCTAATTTTGTCTATTGTTTCTATTGTCTGAAATAATTATTCGGACAATTTTACTTGAAAAGGTATGTTATTCGCTTTTTTCATATTGTTTTCTTTTATTAATTCGATTGTCTTTCAATGTTAGGAGCAGTCAAGAGTTGTCCAATGCGCTCAAGGTGAACGATGATATCACATTTTACCAGCTTTGTGCGGGTGCTTCTTTCTCTCTTGGAGGTACTCCAAATGTTCTTTCCTTGAGTCCTTACAGTCAAAGACTAAATAAACTTGGATGTTGAATTGCAGTTTATTTCTCTCTCAGAGGTACTCCAAATGATTGATTGTTCCAAAATTCTAATCTAAAACTTAATTTTGTTTCATGCTTCGAATTTGAAATTGTAATGAAAAACTTTGAATATCAGCCAACACTTCCCCTAAATTTAGCCAACAAGAATGGATTGAGATTCCAAAGTAATTAAAAATTCCACTTTCACTAGTCTCTTTATGGTGTGCAAGTGCTTCCATTTCTGTCAACAACATTTAATATATATTATTTGTTCATCAGATTTGAAATATGAGACTTGGTTGTACCTTCCCTTTTAGTAATTCTCAATTGGAATTTTCTGGGTTTTGGATGCCATAATATGATGACAATCTTATCCTTTCTGCAAATTGTTGTCAGCATGCTTCTAACCATTGACAACTTTGTTCTATTTTTAAGTTATCATTGTCATACCTTTCTCTCCTTGTGATAAATTTGGGAAATACTGAATGCAATCTTCAGCATAAATTCCTACAATATTCTTCACGATCTAGCACCAACTTCTATCTTGTGGTTGCTTGCAGATCTTGCACGACCAATCGTTTCACACTTGTGTAGGTGCCAATGAGGAGAAGCTAACACCAAAATGGTAAAGGGATCATGGTAAAATTTATTCTCTCTATTGTAGTCACCTTAATATTTATTATAATTGCTTATTCTAATTTAATACACAAAGTGCATCTACAATTTCCCTATATTCTAAAACTATCTAATTTGACGTTCTAAATTTGTTATAATAATACGTTCTATATTCTACCTTTTCTAATTTACACCAAATTGGCTAATGGTGCTACCATACTTGACTTGCATCTCTCACTCTCTCTGCTTCTTTCCAAGTTGCATCTTTCTCCTTTCAACCTACTATCTTAACCTTATGTTGGTTGTATGTTACCTTACTACTGCAACTACCCGAGTAATAAGCAATGCGCTTGGCATATTAGATCTGTTAAGTAATTTTAAGTTGATTGTATCCATTTATTTCCAGAGTTTGGGCATTCTATAGTACTTATATATCTTGTGAAGCTATATTAGTCTTCCAGCAACTTTTTATATATAATTTGGGTGTTTGGAGAACATGGTAGGTGATGGAGGAATAATTGCTTGTGGATGGCTTTATATAGTACCAAATTAAGTATTACATCTTGTTCATCAATATTATTAATTTTAATCATTTGGAAGTTGAGCATCTTCAACTTCTTACCTTTTTTGAGTTTGAACTTCCAAGATAACAATCATATTGATCTTTGACTATCAGGATACATGATCTTGTGTGGACTTATTTTTTATATAATAATGTGTTTTTTTCCTCAATGTTGTATAGGTTGACGTGTAAATTTTTGATGGTTGTGGATAGCTAGAAGGAAAGAGGCGATCGAGCTGCATTTTGGCCTACAGATATTTCATAAATGGAATAGTTTATTTTGGACTACTAGACGTACAACTACTTTTTGTACATTTTGAATGTTTTAATGACAACTACTTTTTGTACATCTTGAATGTTTTAATGAAAAGATGTTCATATTTTGGCAAACCTTTTCTATATCTTGATTGACCGAAATGGAAGTTACGATTGAAATTGTTGAAATCAAAATTGCGATTTAGCATAAATTTTTATGGTTGTATGTGGCACAGAACAGGTTATTCAGATATGAAATTGTGTTGCAGATTTATTGCACTCAAAACGTCTAAATGTAATAGCGTTTCCAAAACTTTTGGTCGCTATCACGATAGCATATGACGAACGCTATAATAAATCAAACCATCTACAACATTCATGAACGCTATCATTCATCAACAGCATTCCTGGATTGTTATAATCTATTTACAGCATTCACGAACGCTATAAAACATCTACAGCATTCACAAACGCTATAAACCATCCACAGCATATTCGAACGCTATAATCCATCTACAGCATTCAAGAACGCTATAAAGTTATAGCGTTTACATGCGTTCACATAATATAGCGTGGGCAATTATAGCGGACAGAATACGCTGTAGAAGGCTTTCTATAGCGTTCCGTACATGCTATTGTAGGCCATATTTGTTGTAGTGTATATAAAATATATATATATATATATATATATATATATATATATATATATATATATATATATAAATATATATATATATATATTTTATATATATATATATATATATATATATATATATATATATATATATATATATATATCCTCTTCAAAACCCTAACCCTAACACCAAAAACTCTCATTTATCACCCAAGAGCAGCCCTTTGCCCATTAATTTCAGAAATAGCAACCTCTTTCCTTTCCTTCATCATCCTCTCTCTCCACAACACCTACCAATCATCTCCTCCCACTCAAAGTCTCTCCTTTACACCATATATTCTCCCAAACACCATTAAACCTTCAAAAAGACTCTACCTTTACCATCAAACCCATCAAACCACCATTGCCATATTTTCAAAACGTCAAGAAGATGATAGCAAGCAAACAAAGCAAAGAAATTGGGTTCTTGGCAAGGAGGAGCACCAACAATTCATCTTGTGAATGATTTCTGTAAAAACTCATCTCAAATCCATGTTATAAACTCTATAGAAAACCTGAGATTAAATCAGTAAAAATTATATTTCTATGTCTTTTATTTTGTAATTTAATCTCTAAAAGTAGCATGTTTAACGGTCGTGAAATTTATGTTACGGTAAGATTAATTTTAGCCCGTTGTGAAGGATCTATGTGAAATTGGTGGAATTTTTTGAAACTGAATTTTATGTAGGTTAATATATGAGAAATATGATTTTTTAAGTATTTTTCCATGATTTTATCAACTCATATCTGAACGAAAAAAATAGGGGTTGAAACTATCTTTTTCGGGTAATCTGCTGACCTTGAATATCCAAAAATTGTAGAATAAGTTAACCCTTGTGTTCATGAGTAATTTCTGAGTAATAATCGATATTATTTCTTTTTTAAATTATTATTTAGTATATTTAAGCCATATTGAGTAATTGACGATGTCCCTGATAAGTATCGGGTAGACTAGCTGACATAGAAGTCAACTAGCCGTATAATTACTTTAGAATTTTAAATCTAGAAATTCATAGTTGATTTGTATAAATAATTTAAATATTATTTTTATGAATTTTTAGATGATTTTTATGTGTGCTATTAAAATAGGGGCATACCGACAATTGGATGTCGAAAACCCTAAAACTAGGTTCCTATGTCCCGTGGGACATGTGTGGGTTGTGTATGAATTTAAATAGTTCCACGAGATATTTGAATATAGTTAATGTGGTTAAAAATATAATTTAGCTAATTAAGTCATATTATAATTTGATGATAAATGAGTTAAATATTATTTAAGGAGCGTTGGATTCGGAGGCGTGGACACGAGAGCGACCCTTCAACTTCATACTGCGGGATCAGGCAAGTATACCTTGACATCTTGTACAATACATTTTATATGCATGTTCTTTACTTCTTTATGGTTCCTTTTCCTCGTATTGTTATATCCATGATTGCTATCTCGTGTCTAGTTTACCTTATTCTATTTCCACTTTACTTACTTGTATTT